>OY101450.1:122692350-122943046 GCA_956483635.1 Panzeria rudis | reverse complement strand
GAAATTCCGATTAATGCTTTTTTCATGATTTAAAGTCAAGCGCAAAACAATCGTCGTGCAAATTAAAAGTATGCTCTACTTCAGTTATCTATATATCCCTTAAAATAGGCTACAAAATTTTCTTACTTATATGTATTTATAAATTACACAATTTTATTAAATAAAACTGCTAATAAAAAAATATATAATCAAGTCTGTTCTGTATTCAATTCTGAATGAACATGTTCGGAATTATCAAAGCATTGTTGTTACAAATTAATATTTATAATAACAATGCTATGACAATTCCGAATATTTTCATTCCGAATGGAATCCAGAACACACTTGAATAATGAAAATACAGAGTTTTGTTGTTTTTTATTTAATTTGTTTAAGTTTTTGTTGGTTTTAATAATATTTACTTGAAATTTAGTAATAATAATAATAATTAAAACAAAAATAAAAAATAAAAATAATAAAGATTATTTAAATAATAAATTAATATTTAAAACTAATCAAACAATATTTTTAAAAGTATACAATAAAAATATTAAGGATAAAGAAAATAATTTTAAAAAGAATAATTGAAAAAAGCAAAACAAAATAAAATTTCTTAATAAATGTTCAATGACGGTCAATGTTAAAAATAAAAATATATTTTTTTAGTTTGTTTCTTTTACTATAAAGTTTAAAAATGGTTTTGGTTCTGGTTGCAGTTGCTTGTTTCTTTTCTTTTTTTTAAATTTTTTTTTATTAAATTTAACAATTATGTATTAATTAAATGTTCTTGTTGTTGTATATGTATATATTAATATTTGTATGTAGTTGTTATATTGTATGTCTGTATTTGTATATTAAAATAAATGTTGTTTCAACTGGGTTTCTTGTTTCTAAATTTATTTCAATTATATTAATATATTTATATATTTTTTAATTTAAACTTCTATAATGTGCTTGCTGCTCTTTGAATTCATTAAGAGTTTTGTTCTTGTTGTTCTTTTTGCTGCTGATATTGGTTAAATAATGTTACTAATTCTTGTTGTTGTTTTTGTAGCTAAATTATTATTAACTTTTTGTTATTTTGTATAAAATTTATATCGGCCTTGTAAAATTGGCTGGGAAGAGACCCTTTTCAGTTGTGCCTTCTTTTTCACCCATTAACCATCCTTCTTCCTGTAAATTAGAATTGAAAAACTAGATTAGAGAAACATGGATGAGTATAATTAGTAGATAGCATTGATAAAGAGGAACATGCAGCGGGTACAAGCGGGAATTTTCGTTTAAACTTAAACTGTATTTAAACAGCAACTCATTGGACAAAAGACAAAGTTTCAAATAAGTGTAACAATTTATTTATACACACAAAATAAAATATTGATAACTCTAACCAACTCGAATTAGTTAGAATTGCACCAACCCATAAAATACAGTAAAATCAATCAATTTAATTATAGTTTAGTCGATAGTGTGCTAAACTATTAACCGGGAGGTTGCAGGTTCTTTTTTTTTTAAAGAGAAGTAACACAATCAGGCAATTAATGCCTACCAGTTAATTAATTAATGTGTTACCTTCTTTGGGAAAAGGGATAATGTAGAGAGAATAGGTGGTGAAGTGGGAGAGAGATAGAAAGCTTAATTAATTTACAACTCTGCTATTGCGCGTTTTTTTTTTGTAGAGCAGTATTGCAGCCCCTCTGGTGTAAGTAACGGCATTAATTTGTTTAAGCTGTGTAGCCATTTTATTAGTTCTTTTACTTCGCCGGCGGTTCTGCTACAATACCGATGAAGGAGGTGCTGTGAAGCGCATTAGGATATGTTAGTATTAATCGCAGCCGGTACTGCCAAAGTGATTAGTGATATGCCTTCATCACTTTAACAGTACAACACCAATCAACACAATAACACACCAATGCACACTAGAAAAATGCATGATGTTGTTGGCTTGCCTGAAACTAGTCTTGAACTCAAGACCTCAGGGTTTGTAGTCAAACGCGCTAACTATTCAGCCAACAACACCCACAGGTTCGATGCCTACCAAGGCTTAAGCAGTGTTTTTGTTAAAAAAAATGTTTTAGAAATAATTTCTATGCAAACAATATTAGAATTACAAATGGTCGAAAATGAAGAGAAATAAAAAATATTTTGTTTGTTTGTAATTTTTTGGTCTTGAACTTAGCTTATTACAATTTTTGAAATGTTTAAACCGCACGACTTTATCATCTTATTCAAGTGATCTTGCTAAATTTCTGTATAACTCCGAAAAGGTTGAAAATAAAAAAAAATCACTTAAAGGTGATTTTATTCCGCATCTTTTTGTGTTTTATTTATCTAAATCAGAGGAACCGTTCTCGAATTATAATGAAATATATTAGCACGAGCGCCCTATTTTGGGCACACGAAAAACTTTTTAAAACTGAAAGCGGATTTGAATTTAGCGCATTAAAATCTTTATATTCCACATGTTTTCATTTTAAGGGTCATTTCTTTGTAGACCCCCCCTTAGAGGGACTTCTAGAGAGTTATGAGACTTTTTCTTATATATATTTCTATTCTGTATTGTAAATTTTGTATGGAAACACCCTTAAGGAATGAAGATAGGGTTTAGGTATGTTTATAAAAAATTTTGGTGCTAAAAAAATAATGGAAGTCAGTCATACATTTGACCCATCTAGGGCCATCCTAGGTGCTGCTGGGGCCAAAGTTAACAATTTCATTAAACCACCTTATTTGTATAGGAGCCCCCTTAAGGAGTGTAGATAGGGGGCAAGTATGTTTTAAGAAAATGTTGGGAACGAAAACCCAATGGAGATCGGTTATGCATTTTACCCCCTAGAGGGAACTCCTAGGCGGTTATGGGACTTTTTCTTCAATATAGTTATAGTCTGTATTGTAAATTTTGTATGGGAACCCCTTAGGCTGAGGCCACACGGGCGTTTCTGCTTTTTATATTAAATTTGAAAGTTTTCAATTTTTTAAAACTACAAATTTAATATAAAAAGCAGAAACGCCGCGTTTTAAAAACGCCCATGTGGCCTCAGCCTTAAGGAATGGAGATAGGCGGTAAATATGTTCAGAGAAATTGTTAAATAGAAAAAATAAAGGGGGTCGCTGCTACATTTTACCCCTCTAGGAGCATCCTAAGAGCTGTGGGGGCCACAAAGTGGATTTTTCTTCCTTTTTATAAATTGTAAGCTAATAATGATATGGGATTAAATTATTTGACACTGGTTTAACGTCAAATATAGAAAACTTTTCAAGGCGAGTACTAATATCCTTCGTTTTGAGGCTTACTATTATCTAGCGGTTAAGATTTCAGATGTATCATGATTGGGTAATAAGTCCCGCGTAACAAAATCAGTGTTCCCCTATCTTATTTAAATATGTACAAGTTTTTATTGAAATCAAGTGCTTTTTCCAATAATTTTAGAAATAACTTTAAATTTTTGTTATAAATAAGTTTATTTTTAGTAAACGATGATTTCTTCTTTTTAAATGATTTCGATGGTGCTAATTTCTTTACTATAGACAAGTTTTTTTTACATCAATTCATATTTACATATACTATGTGATGATCCTAATAAAAAGGGACCTTATCTTACGGAGCCCGAAATTGAGTTAGCTTCATTTCCCAAAACTAGATAAAATTCTGAAAAATGCCGTTTTTTTACCACGAAATTCCGAAAATTGGCTGAAATATGACGTTTTGAATATTAGGCGTGATTGTGTAAGGCTTTGGCGTAAACGCCTATGTTGGTTTTTGTAGTATGTAGATTAAAGTAACACACAACCTGTATTCTTTAATCTACTACAAAAATAAAGACAACTTACACTGAAAGAGTTTTGTTCATAGATTCTGTGAATTTTGACATTAATCCAATTAAAATTCCATTAAAACTCAACCAACATCACGCTTCTTTGGATTAATGAAATAAGTTTCGTTAAAATTATTTTAATGCAAATTTCATTATATCAGTGAAATTATTTCATTATTTTAATGAAACTGTTTCATCATTTTAATGAAACTATTTCGTTATTTTAATGAAATTATTTCATTGTTTTCATGAAATTATTACATTACTTAGTAGCCTCATTAACTTAACTTTTTTATTGTATATTTTAATTTATAGACAATTCCATGGTTGAAATACGTACAAAGACGCCAATACACATTAGACAAATTTTTAATGTTTATGACCGCTCACAGTATCGAACTCAGTATCAACGTCTTAACTAGTTCAGCCAACAGCCCTCTCAAAACAATGTGTCTATCAGTATAATAATAAGAAAGAGAGCAACAACAGCAACAAACAAATAAAACTATTTTTGTTCTTCACTTTTGGCTGCCAACTCTTGAAATAAAAAAAGGTGTGTTTAAAAAAAATTTTTATGTGATTTAATTATTTCATAAATCCAATGAAACTTTTCATCAAATCAATAAAATACATTTCATTGAAATTATGACATTCTAGAACATACAATTTGTATTTTTTTTATTTTTATAGTACATATTTAAAGAATTTCAGGTATTAATTAAAATATTTTGTCCAATTAAAATATTTTGTCCGTGAAACGGCAAAATGTTGCTATCATAAATCCAATGAAATTTTAATGAAGCGATTCCAATGAAACTCTTTCACAATATTCGTGAAATTTCATTGAAATTGTGAAATATTTCATTAGATTTGTGAAAAAATCAAACGAAATTGTTTCATTGGATTTATGAAGCGAAATTCTTGCAGTATAGGCGTAAACGCCAACGTCTTACACAATCAGGCACATTATAAATGTAAAAATATAATCTTGAATAAATAAGCTTTAGAGTTTAGAAGATATCTCGCAAGAGGTTGGGAAAAAGTCTCTTTTTCAGTCATTTCGGAGGTATTTAAACTTGTAAAGTGGGGGGAACATGTTTGAGCAGTGATATCAATCATAATCTCAAAATCGACAAAATTTTGCGCAAACATCTTGTTTTGGCTCTACTGAAAACTCTTGCTGGTAAGTTAAGGTAGCTATTCATCGGGATCATCACATACATATATGTATAATATTTCCAATTAAACATATATAATTTTTAGTTTTTAGACGCCATACAATTAGTACAAATAAAATGCTAGCAAAAAGCATTTGCGACATAAAAGAAATCATAATTACCTGATCTTCAGGATCGTCATATTCAATAACTCGTATAATATCACCGACTTCAAAACTCAATTCATCAACGTCTTCCTTGACATAACCATAAGTTGCCTTGACACGATAAAGAACACCTGGTGGCAAATCAGTTGTAGTGACATCTAAATTAAAGGTTAAAGATAAAAAATAATAAATAAAGAAATAAAATTCATTGAAAATTATAAAAAAACAGAAAATCAATACGGAATTTAATTAATTGAACATACAAGAAAAAATATCAACAAGTCGAAATACTATTTGGCAAAACATTTAAAAGCGTAATTTTTAGTTCTATTTTTTCAAAAATTGTTTTATACATTTTTGTTATTGTTGACTAAACTTGAACCAACACAGAATTTTTTTAGTACAACTCAATAAAAATAGAATAGACATGCTGGCCACATTTCTCTTCTTTGCTTTTTAGTTCATTTGTTAGATTTGCTAATTTTGTTAAAAGTTTTTTTTTTAGCATTTTGTTGGTTTTCTTAATCTATTTGTGGTTTTGTTTTTATAAATAATTTTGAAAATGAAAGTAAAAGTAGGTTTAAAAATTTGTAAAAATTATGAAGTAGGAGTTCAGATGAGCTTACAATGTTTTCAATGATTTGGATGGAAGGAAGTTTCTTTGATGAAATGAGTATACAGTACTGTATGTACTGCAGTTTGTCTATCCGATATTTGAATACAGCCATGTGATGGTTGTTAGCTAAACAATAATAATATTATGAATTTTCAAAAAGTCAAAATTTTTTTATCGACATTGTTTCGGTCGAAAATAAAAGTAGAAGTTTTTAAGTTTTCTGAAAAAAAAAACATCATAACAGTCCCTCTTCCCGTGCAATTTTTATTATTATACTTTTGTATCACTTAGAATTTTTATGAACCATAACGCAATACATACATATTATTGAATAAAGGCGTTGCTTTGGTTTTTAATATCGCAACAAAAATTTTGATGGCAAAGAAATGAGTTAAAATATACCCGTCACAACTTCTACTTTAACTTTTTGCCCCTGTGGCTAAATGGTAGCGATTCTAGCCTGTCAGTCTAGAGGTCGTGGGTTCGATTCCCGCTATAGACCCTGGGTGCTTTCCGGAGACAAGCTATTCCTTCGGGCACTCTAAAACATTAATTAAAATTTAGGATAATATACTGTCTAAATTTGTGTTGAAGATTTCTCGTTGTCTAAAATTGCATAGATTTTGTAGGTATTTGCAATAAAAAAACACAATTTGTCTAATTTTTACAAATTAAACATACATATTTAGTTCAAGTGGATAAAATGGCAGAAAAAGTATAATATGCCTATAGCTGATGGGTAGATACGCCAGACTATCAGCCAAGAGGTTGCGGTTCGATGCTGCAGGCAGCCAATCGCTTCGTCGCTAACTTTTTTATTTGTTTACGTAAACATATTTTGTTTTAAATGAAGTCTATTTGCTGATAGTTAAGCATTGTCTATATGCATTTCATTGACGCTTTACCAAATCGTCAGTAGACTTCAACAACAACTTTGAAAAGTTACAAAACTCTTATCTAATGCACAGACTTTCAAAAACCATTTGAGAATTTACATTATTTTTTTGATTTAAAACATTTTAAAAATTTTTCGCGCGTTTTGTGTCCCGAAAATTGGCATCACTGCCTGTGTGACACGCAAGGGGTACACACGTTGCAACTTCTTCATGCGTAAACACCTTGCCATAGTGTTTGAGCTATCTTGCTACATCAGTAGCTAGCGTGATGTAGCCGAATTCAAATAACGAATAGCCAGCAAGCTAGAAGTCTACCATAAAGCCGGACGACAGCTACACTCTAAAACCTTACTTCAAATTTACGGTCATATATTGTCTAAATTTGTGTTGAAAATTTCTTCTTGTCTAAAATTACATCGATTTTGTAGTTATTTTATTAAAGAAAACCCCTTTCAAATTAATCATATTTAGTCCAAGTGGAAAAAATTTAACATAAAGTAGATACGTCAGACTATCAGTCAGGAGGTCGCGGTTCAAACCTGCACGCAGCCAATCGCTTTTTTTAGTAAAAACATTTTGTTCAAAAATAGTGCGTGTGTAATTTTAGGTCGATAATAATCGGTAAAGTGTTGCCGACTATTATCGACCTAATATTCAACAAAAGTGTTTTAGAGTGTATAATGGCCTTCACCAGCACCTGAACACAAAGTACCACCCATGCAGCAGCCTCTGTTGGTTTAGCAGCAGCACAAATATGCTTATATGACTGTCCGGAGTCCATTCAGCCACTAGCAATGGTCGAACATCATTTAACCAATACCTTTTCCACCGATTTTGGTAAGAGTAAGACGGAGTCCGCCAGCATATTCATTCCCATAGGAATAGAGTATGCCTTTCACTAACATCCTCTAAGACAGTGGTAGGCACAACTCAAAATGTGTTTGTATTGTTGCTTAATAATGTTAGTGAGGCGACAGAGCTTTCCACCAAACACAAAGTCAAACGTTTGAAATATGATGCTGCATTATATTTCCTCAGGTAATATTTTACGCATTCGAAATACAACAGAACATTTTAAAATAATTTAAATATGCAAAATACATTCATTGTTTGACTAAAGAAAAAGAGTGTTGCAGTTTTTAGATACACAAAATATAGAAAAGTCATACTCTGGAGCGGATTTTTGCACAATATTAATAAAATCGTCCACATTTATACTCTTATACAAGTGATGAAATATTTTTCGCATATCATCAAAGTTCATGAACTAACTAGTTCAATTGAACTACTCACACAAGTGAACGAAGTGAGCTGGTCATATCTTTTTAGTTCATATTTCTTTTTCGCTCACTATCACAATAATCAGATTACAGTTTGTAATCAAGGCGCATCCATACCAGGTAAACTCGCTAGTAAAACAAGTACGAAATCTACAAAAACCACAAGTACTTTATTTTTGTAAAATCATTGCACGATGTCAGAAGCACAAAGCAAATAAAGAAATTTTGATATTCAACCATGATAGTAGCACAAACAAAGAGTAATCAACTACGCTGTCAACTTTACCTGTTTGAATGCGATTGCTCAGTGCACATACTTATACTGAGCAACTGAACTATTGAACTAACTGAATTAAAAGAGCGTCCTAGTTCAGTAAAGTGAGCTGAGCTGAAAAGAGCGCTCACTCTAAAGAGCTGAAAAGCACAACTCTAACCTAAATCTGGGCGAAAGCCAATAAGCTGGAATAAAAAGAGCGCGTGTTTGTGTAAAAAAAACAAACAAACAAACAAACACGGTTTTCATTTTTAAAAATAAAGCCCTAAAAATATTTAAAAACCATTATGGTAATATTTGTTTATCACAACCATATATTGTTATGGAGTCCTCTCCATATATCTTGATATAATCCTCATCAAAATGCATAAAATTGATAAATAAATATTTTTTCCTTATTAATTCAATACAATTTTTAGTTAAGAGTTTCATGGTCTGAAAAAGCATAATTTCTTAAATCTTTTGGTCAAGTTTTCATGCCATGCCCCAAGTCTGATATTTGTAGAAATGAGACAGAGATAGAAAAAAATTTATAAAAATATTTATATTCTTCTCTATTCTCTCTACCATAAAATTAGAGCTGAGGCCAGAAAACTTCTCCAACTAATTAATGTTTGTTTATTTATTAAATCACTTATTAACATTATAATTAAATTAACAGCCCAATTATGAATTTTTCTGGAGAGTTTTTCTCTTCCCATTCATTTGTTCTCGGGGAAAACACTCTTACTCTTAAAAGCCGGGGAAGAAACGAGTAAGGGAGAGGGAGAAATCTGTATCAGCTGTTTAGTGTTTACATTTTGTTCGGAACATTTTCATCTTGAATTAGTTTAATTTTAGTTTTTGTCCGGACAAAGTTGAACTGAGTTGCAACATCAAAGAATGTTGTTATAGCAATTCTTTCATTTCTCGTTTTATTTCTATAAATGTGCCATGCATGTAATTAGTTTAATAGTTATTAACATAAACACTTGCATTTTAGCCAATTGTTGAAAAAATTTGTCCGAGATGTTTATGTTTTATTTACATACAACATATGGTAGCTTTGATTTTCCAGAAAAATTAGTCGAAATGGGTGAATCGTGTTGCAAGAAACTCTCAGTAAAAAATTTTGTCCGGACGAAAATTTCGTTCGGAAACAATGGCTGAATCCACCTTTAAACCGCAACAAATCTCCCATTTACCCATTATATGAAGTTAAAGGAGGCGTGCAAAATTAAGTGTGTTTTAAAACTTTCTTCCGAAGGCAGAAAGTTGATGTTTTTGAAGCGGATGTTTGCACGGTGTGGATAAAAATTACTAAAACAAGAGAGAAATATAACATTGCGGTGTTTATTTAAACTTGTTGTCCTAAATAAATGCTTATTCAATTGCTTCACAATATTTTTTAATTTGAATTTAACATTTTTGCATTAGGTCCCTTCCTCCTTCCTCCTTCTCCCTCATATTTAGAATACTTATTTTTCCCTGGGAGTTTTTTTCCGGGGAGATTGTAATTTATAATAGGAGGAATGGGAAAAGAGAAAATTTTCCCGGGGAGATTTTATTTAGAATAGGGGAACTAGGAATAGGGAAAACTCCCGGAGAATTGTTATTCATAATTGGGCTGTAAATCTTGTTTATTTTTACAAACCATATTAACATTTTGATTTTATACCAAAAATATACGAAAGATATAAAAAACATATGAAATATGTAGGGTCTGTTCGTAAATGCATCACTTATTGTGATGATAGACGTGGCATTTAAACAATAGCGATGCATTTCAAAAAATCCTACTTTTACAATCAAACAGAGCCAGCAAAATAATCAATTAGCCGAAGCAGTTGCAGCGCAGTAATGCATTTACAAACCGGCCCGTCGTAAGGAATAGTGAGTATGAAGTGTATGTGAAATAATTTGATGAGCTAAAAACTACAGAAAAAGAAAAAAGTACCACAACCAATTTTAAAAGAGCACTTACTGTACAAAGTCTGCAAACAATTTTGTTTATGTTTTATAATTTATTTTTACAAAAGCGGAGGAAATTAAAAAGTAAATGGATGTAAAAAAGAAACTCATTTTCGACAACTTTATTTAAAATGGCCCTCATCAAGATTGTCGTAGTCGAAATTAAACGACTGCAGTATAAAATATACGGCAAGTGTTGCCACATTTCATTGATTTCGTTACGACCCCTGATATTTTTCTACAATTTCCAAAAAACTAGAATCTTCTTGCAGAATTTCTTTACCAGTGAAAAATGATTGGGGTCTTATGAATACCTAAATGAGATTTAAAGGTAGTTGATCTATATTTATCTGTTTCTTTACTTTTCGGGTAAAGTCCGTGCTAATGAGAGTAAAGACAAATTGCTCTCGTGCAAAGTAGAGCAAAGAAACACACCTATTGTAAGTATATTTTGAAAGAGCTAGTCTGATCGAAATGAAGAGTATTGAAGTTTAAGTTTTCAAGTAGAATTCCCTGTATTGCTCTGCAGCGGTGCTATGAAGCCCGAAATTAATGCACTTTGGACAGCAAACATGTTTTAAAACTTTAAGACATGATCAATATTCCAAGGAATTAGGAAAAATTAATATAAATTTAATTTTCAACCTATACAAGTAGTAGTTGTCAGAATGGAATCGTTGCGTGCAGTAGGCAGCCATATATATGTACCTACCAACACAAGTAGTATATTTATGTTGGTTCTGGTTTCCTCATAAGGGTCAATACTCAGGAGATTTTCCATTACCAGATCAGAGGAATGGATTCTTATAGAAAAATACAAAGTGATTGATCCTTATGGGAAGAATTCGCATAAAAATTGATCCTTATAATAAATTACACGTGTGCCAGAACCTACATAAATATACTACATCCGCCAATATCTGTTATGAGTTTAAAAACTGTACAATTTTAAACATGTCAAGTATTAGCTAAAATATTTTTATAGTGCTGAGCACAACTGTAAAATTTCTACTTTTGTGATTTTTGCACAATATTTTTGGGAATTGTGGGACTCGAGTAAAATCGATTTTTGTACATGATACTAACTCTTATAAATTTCTCTTATAAATTTCTCACAAAAAAATCATTAAATAAAGTTTGCGAAAATGTCGTTCCTTTTTCTATAATTTTTGCTATAAAATTCAATAATTTTTGATAAATAGGTCCATTTATAAAACTAAGTAGGTATGAGTATATATACAGGCAGCAGATCCCAGTTAAATAGTCGATCGCTTAACGACTTCTCGCTAAGGTATCCGAAAGTTTCAACACAAGCCATAACCAATGATGAGGTCTTGGCATTTCTGTGTGAGTGTGGTGGGTAAATAAAACACATTTACTCACCCTTGGGAAATTCGTAGATTTCTTCGTTAGCATCGTCGTCATCGTCACCAAATGGATTTTTACTTGGTTCAATTAATTTTTTTCTAGTACTAGTAGTGACATTTAGATTTTTATCATCGATTAAATGATCTTTACC
This sequence comes from Panzeria rudis, assembly GCA_956483635.1. NCBI lineage: Eukaryota > Metazoa > Arthropoda > Insecta > Diptera > Tachinidae > Panzeria > Panzeria rudis. Next base: position 122,931,396 of record OY101450.1, on the reverse strand, counting down.
TAATTTTGTTTTATTCGCTTGTTGTTCTTCCTCTTCGGTTGTAGTTTTTGTTGCCGAAGATGTTGCTGTTGTTGCTACTACTGCAGCTGCCGCTGTAGCATTGCCATTTGTTGTCGTTGAAGTGGTGGTTGTGATTTTTTTAGTAATTACAGGGCTGTTGTTTTTGGCATTGCCATTTGCTGTATCATTGCCATTTATTGGTTCGATTTTTTCCACTTCCGTTACAATTGTTGTTGTTTCTTTTGTAGCTACAGCAGCTGCCTCCGTTGGGATTGTATTATTCATATCCACATCTTCTTTGGTTGCTGTACCGTGTTCCGCAGTGACTTTTTCCTTGTTTGAAGTTTCTTCCACTACAGCGTTTATTATTGAAGTTGTATTGGCATTTGGACTACTTATTTGTGCTGTTTCTGTTGCTTTTTCCGTTTCCTTTGTTGTTGTCGTAGTTGTAGTTATCGTTGTATTAGTGCTTTCAGCAGATGTTGCATCATTTACCATATTTCCAGAAGTTGTACTACTTGCTTCCATTTTACTTAAAGAGTAGCCTCCACCTCGCATTTTTCTAGCCGATGATTCTGGTGTTGGAGAAACATTATCAAGTCTAGATTCTTGTGTGGAAGAGCTGGGCGATGGTGCTATTTTTTATGTTTTTGTTCAATTGTTTGTTTTTGATAATTGTTTTTATTTTATTTTTTTCATTTAACATGATAATGCATGTTGGTGCATGTTATATGTATTGTATTGTATTGTATTGTATTGTATTGTATTGTATTGATTTAAATAATTTTTCATATTGTTATGTTGGTTAAATAAAATTTGTTAATTTTTGTTTAAACATTCCAATAAACAACAACAAGTAAAAAACATAAAAATTGAAGAAAATAACGCAAAAAAAATTTACAAACAAATATTTCAAAATTCAACCAAAAAACAACACGAAGAATTTTGTAAAGAAAAAAATAAAAGAAGAGAAAAAAAGAAAGAACAAATAATATAGAAACTCAGATCATGCAATTGTTAAAAAGAGTGTTTTATTTTTCTTAAAAAATAAATTAAAATTTGATTTTGTGTTCATGCATTTAGCAAAAAATATGTGTATTGTAATAAATATAAATAAATAATGCCGATTTAAATACAATCCAAAGATTTCTTTTATATACCATCTGTTTAATTAATAAGCAGCGTAATTACATTGTACAAAACATGTCAGGGCCTTATGCGAGAATCGAAACCAACAGATGTACACTGTGTGTGAGACTCACGGCCTATTTATTTAGCTGCGAAACACATACTCAAACACAGAATAAGATAGTGTACGTTTGGACACTACTGCTCTAAACTGGCAAGCCTAAAGAGCTAAACAGTACGCAAACCGCTTTTAAAGGGAAATCAATAAATTTAGATTTGTAGACTGCCATAATTAAAGTTTAAATTTGTGATTAAAATTAAAAATCTATGCTTGTACGACCAAGTTTTTTGTGTAGTGTGTGCAAATGATAAAATTATGTTCGACGAGCCGCTTGCGTAGTCTATTTGGTTCTCTTCAAGCAAGCTTTAAAATATATCATCTGAAAAGCGCTAAGCTTTAAACGAGTTCTCAGCGTTAAAATATTTGATGCATGTAAATATTAGTTCTCCCAATAGTCGCTATAATTTAAAAAACCAAACTACCCTAAATATTAGTTAATTGGCGTAAAACAATTTAAAAGATATGAATTTTAAATTAAATTTTAAAATATCCCATATAGAGGACACCAATCTTGATGTCCACATGATTTATGTATGTGCATTCTTAATATATATTTTAAATTATCTACATCTGTTTTTCTTAGACCTTAGGAATGTATTTTAAATCGGTAAATAAAAAGATATTTTTAAATTGCCAAAACTAAAAAATCATATATATGCACACACGCGCACACACACAAACACACACACACACACACACATATAAAAGAAAAAGTTTAAAGATATGCACGCACATATCCCAGGAATACCAACAATACAAGATTTTTTCTTAAGATTTAAAGATTTCAAATGTTGAAACATAAAGATTTGAAGAGCAGAACCTTTTATCAATTAAATTGAGGCAGATAAAATATTAAAACAAATTTATCTGAATTAAAAAAAAAAAACTTAAAAAAAAATGCTATTCGATTTTTGGTTCTTCGATCGAGGTTTTTCTGCTAAAAATTCTTTTCAAAATCTCTTATTTTAAACATTTTATTTGAAACTCTTAATTTTTAATCCAAATTCTTATAGCCCAATTCAGTATCTCGATAAAACGTTACGTCTATAGACGGAAAGCAATCACTAATTTAATTCAGTAAATCGTTATTATTTTTTCGTTTTAGTTTCGGGGTTCTTGTCTTGCCTACAAGAAATTGGAAATAAGGTACTGCCAACTCAATAACCATAATAGTTTAAAAAATTATTTGGCCTTTATTTTTGTTCAACTTATAATTATTCTAATGTGGCAATTCTAACAATTATTTTATTGGACGCAATAATTTTTCATTTTTAAAGACAACGGACCTAAATATGTTCTAAACTATTTAGCGAATACAAAACAAAGAAATCAGTCAGAAATTAGTTGGAAGACGTATAAAACCGACTTAGTGAATTGGGCTATTAAATTCTATTCAACGTGTGCTTTCCACAGAAAACACGGTCGACTTGAGAAAAAAAATGTATGGAATTCAAAGTTATTTAATTAGTTTGGCTTAAGTTCATTTTTAATTTAATCTTTCGATCAAATTATTTTTTATTTAAGAAAGAAATTCTAAAGCATGTAAATATTGAACATTCAAAGAAAAATTTGGATATACGGAAGGTTGAACTGACAGCTGTTTCGTGACTACCAAGTCTACACATCAGAGTCCTTTACCTACACTACCACTGACAGTGGCAGCAACACTGTAGCGAAAATCCTACTACTTTTAGTAAGCTCAATTAACAGACTGTCGCCATCTTGTGGCGAGTCGCACCTATTAATGAACTTTTTCTAAATGTTCGGAACTTCACGAACTGTCTTTTCTTAGCATGCTCAACTATTTTAAGCTTTTTCCATTTCGGTCTTACCAGCGTGGAATATCATCGATATTCTCAATGATGGGATTTTTGGAATGTTTATTTTGCCCAAGTTTTTGGAACAGTACACATTCATGTTTTAGCTAAGTGCTATACAATTCGACTAAAAATTCATAGCTCAATTATTATGGAATTCATTAAAAGAATTTACTGCTTTTCATACAAATTTTCTACTCAAGTCGACCGCACTCAAAATGCTCGATTCTATTTTAAGCTCTTTTCTCACTCAAAATGCTCGATTCTATTTTAGCCGTGTTAATAAAATGTAATTTGAATTCGTAATTCTTGACTTCTGTTCGAAATTTGCAATATCCATACGAAATTTTTTATTTCTATTTAGAATTCTTAATTTACATTAGACATGGGCGCGTGTCGTGTTTTTTTTCGTGACACGAATACACAGGACGCAGCACGAATTGTTCGTGACAGAAAATCTGATTTCGTTCGCATTCGGGTCGTGCCGTGTTGAGCAAACTTGACACGAAAAAACGCAAAACGATTTTAAGATTAAAATATGTATGAATGCAGTAGTTTGCCGCTCAAGATTATTGAGCGAAAATCTTGATAAGTTACTATTTCTCAACAAAAATATGTAAATAAAACTACAAATAGAACATGAAACGTTAAAATAGATGAAAAATATCTCTTTGAATATAAAAACATGTTTTTCGTTTTGTTTTTGGATTTGATTTCGTTCGTGTTGTGTCGTGTCGTACTTTGAAAATTTTTGGCGTGCGTGTTTCGTACATGTTAGACTTCTGGAATTCGTTTGGAAAATTTCTACACGCGCCCATCTCTAATTTACATACATATATTAAAAATGGCTGCATACGTCGTAAAGAAATTAATGTGCTGTTTCTACAATGCAAATAAGCGGCTTGAGTAAAAAATTTGTACAGAAACTGCTCAAAAAATGTAGTGCTTTTCATATAAATTTTAGACAAGCAGTGCTTGTTTGCATTGTAGAAACAACACGTAAGAGTTTTTGTTTTCGACAACAGATTAAATTAAATTGGTTGGTATTCCCTAATATTTTCTTGTATAGATCAAACAACCCAATTTGTGAAACAAAATGAAAAACGGAAAAATCTATAATTGATATATTTAATAGGGCATTTACACTATCTCGAAATCTAGTAGATTTGATTTGAAATCTTTATCCAACACAAAATACTTTGACTGAAATTTATCTTAAACTGTAACCCAACAAATGCCGACTTAGCTAATGCACACACCTTTATTAGAAAAGTTTTGTAGAGCGTAGCTAATTCACAAACTTTTTTTATAAAAATGTTGCACAGGGCAGTAAAAATAAAATAAAATTACCAGATTTTAAGTAGATTTCGTCCAAATCTATTGACAAAACTAAATTTAGCTTTGTATGGGAAATCTAGTAAGAACAACAACTAGATTTAGCTCGAAATCTCATAAGTACTAGATTTTAGAGTTGTAAAATTTCGACACTTTTGAATATTCGATACTATTCGATACTTATTAAGTATTGACTCAATACTACTCAATACTTTAATGGTTTCCCTGAATTGATGAATAAAATTAAATAAAATTTTAAGAAATGCAATCTTAATGGTGAGAATTATAGTTTATTAGCTTTCTTGCATTAAAACTTTCATTTTTATTGTTTTTTTACGAGGTTTTAATTATATAAAGCTTATATTTTTAATTCAGGATTTTTTTGTATCATAAATTAAATTTTTTTGATCAGTTTCATTCAAACTTTACAATTTATTTTGCTGGAAAATACAACTCTAAAAGTATTGAGTAACTACTTTTGAATATCGACTACTCAAAAACCGACTCGTATTGAGTACTCAATACCCAAATACTCAATACTTTTACAACTCTACTAGATTTCGAGACAGTGTAAATGCCCTATAAAGCAGTAACCAGATAAACGGCAATAATAAAAGTTAAATACGTCGAGCTTAAAGTGTAGTATGCAGTTCAGCATGAATTTCAGGCTGTCATAAGAAGTATGTGTAAAAAAACAAACTGAAATTCAGGTTCTAAACATTTTCAGCAGCTAAAAAGAGAAATCAACACAAATTTTGTATATTACAGGGATGTGATATCAATTAGTGGATATTTTTTCCGTCGGCTAAAACAAAAATTAATGTTCAGACAATTGTTTGCTTAAGGAATTTAGACATTTTGTTTTTGTGTACTGTTGTGAATAATTTTCTATGTTTTGCACGTTATAATTGATAAATTTAAGTGAATTTGCGTGAATGAAAACAAATTTCTCTACACAACTAATAAATGCAAAATTTTGAACCTGAAATTCAGGCAGAACTGCATACTAGGCTTAAAGTTTGAAAATCAAACTGCTGTTTTCGACTCGAGTAGGAAATTTGTATGGAAACCACAAAAAAAATTGAGCGCTTTTCAGATATAAATTTTCTGCTTAAGTCGGCTGTCTAAATTGTGGAAATCTTACTTAAATTATTTGATTTTAAATTGAAATATGTATTTGACAAAGATAAGAATTTATTCATAATATCTCTATGGCATTTAGCAATAGAATATAATCACAAAATAAATTTTTGAAATCGAACATCTCACCCACCCGGTTACTAGTAATAATAAAAGAATTAAAATATTTACTTTGTTTTGTACAAGAACTTTTGAATATTTCTGTTTTCGGTTAAGCGCATTTGAATATTTACTAAATTATTAAATAATATTTTGCATATATGTAACTATAATAATAATGTTATTATAATAATGTTGTTGAATAAACTCAAAAAAATAAGATAAGCCAAAAATTAAAATCAAAACAATATTATGGTTGGTAGCAAATAAATAGTTTTATGAATCTTCTATTGACCAGTTTTGAGCAATTTAAAAATAAATAAGGGAATAAAGAAAAAAAAGCGAAAAAATATAAAGAAAACAAAATCAAATTTTAAATCTTACAAAAATATTAAATTAATTTTACTAAACAAAAATAAGGTTAAGTGAAATTCAAATCAATTCGAACTTAAGAAATAACAAAAAAAAAATAATAAAACGGTTTTTGTAACAAATTTTTCACAATAAAAAAATAAAACAAAATGTAAAATGTCAATCAAGATGATGGCTACTTACGATTAGCAGAACCATTAGTATTTTGATATTGATTGCTGTTGGTGATATTGGCATTATTCATTTGTTTGACTGGTGACTGTACAGGACTGGCGGATTTGATGGCGTTCACTAAAACAATGAAAGAGCAATTAAGTTTATATTAATTTCTCCGATACGAGTACACATACTTGTTGCTTTTCTAAGAGTATTTGAGCCACGTTGTGATTCTGTAGCCAACTTATCAACGATAGCCTCTAGTTCCGAATAGATCTAATTAAAGAAATTTAAGAAGAAATCTAGTTTATTACGTTTCGGCTTGTATTAAAAGGAAACTTAAGAGTTTTCTTTTCTTACTTACCTTGGCTGTTTCATTGTGGAAAACTTGTTCTGTTGCAAATAGAGTTTGTAAATTGGTTACCAAAAACAATATCCTTGAATCATATAGTGCTGGCAGTTCATCGTGTAGCTCCGTATTCAATAGTTCATATGTACGACGTGCTTCTTCCAACTGTTCACGACCTTTGGTCAGTTTAACATCATCTTTACGTTTATTGGCATTGGCTTGTAGACTTTGGAACGAATGACGTTGGCCATCATAATCGATCAGTTTTCTGTTGCGTTTTTCGACTTTTTTCTGGAATATTAAGAAAAAAAAATAAAAAATAGAAGCACAAAAAGGAATGTTTATGTATTAGGAAATTTATTACATTTATTATTTGCAATATTCTCCCAATTCTATTTTAAAAAAAATGTTATTTGCTGTGGGTTAAGTATATCTATATGCTTGCATTTTATTAGTGCTTTACCAAATCATCAGCAGCACGCACACTGGGAAAACAGGCCAATCTAGCGGCGGAAAAATCACATCTTCCAAACAATTAGTCTGATCCACAAAAAATGTATGGATGAATTATAGGGAAGGATGTAGGCTACAAGTTTACAGCACACTGGACGCTATATGTTGTTATATAAGACCAAGTTTATCGATAACTCTTTAGTCGTCGGAAAGCTAATATCTTCCAAACTAATAGTCTGATCCACAAAAAACTTATGTCTGGAAAAGATCTAGGCTATAAGGTCTGTAAATAAATTAGCTGTTTTTAGCACAGTGGGCGCTATATGTTGCTAGATAAAACCAATTTTACCAATAACATTCTTAAGTCTTCGGAAAACCCATATCTTCCAAACTAACAGTCTGATCTACAAAAATGTATAGATGAGCTATAGGCAAGGATGTAAGCTATAAATTTTGTAAAATTAGACAGCTGTTTGTAGCACTATGAGCGCTTATGTTGTCAGATAAGACCAATTTTACCGATAAAATTCTTTAGACGTCGCACAGCTTATACCTTCCAAATTATTAGTCTTATCGACAAAAAATGTATGGATGAATTATAGTGAGGATGCAGGCTTTAATGTCTGTACAAAATCAGTCATCTGTTTTAATACAGTGGGCGCTATGTGTTGTTGTATATGACCGATTTTAACAATATAATTCTTACGTTTTCGAAAAACCCGTATCTTCCAAACTAATAGTGTCATCCACAAAAATGTATAGATAGGTTGTACCCAAGGATGTGGACTTTAAATTCTACAAAAATTAGACAGCTATTTTTAACACTGTGGACGCTATATTTTGTTATATAAGACCAATTTTACCGATAAAACTCTTTAGTCCTCGGAAAGCTTAAATCTTCCAAACTAATAGTCTGATCCACAAAAAACGTATGCCTGGAAAGGCTGTAGACATTAAAAAAAATTTAAAGTGCATTCAAATTTCAAAATGCATTAAAAATATATCTTAAAATTTAGAACGGCTACTTCATTGGTATTTTAATTTAATAACAAGTGGTTTCGGAAGCAAATAGAAAAATTTGAAAAAGGTGTATATTAAAGTGGTTCGACCTCCATACAAAATAAAAAAGTTGAGACAGCCACCCCCTAGGATTAAAGATTAGTTGAAAACAATTCCAAAAATATTTTAAAAAATTTTTTGCCACGCCTCTAAATACCGCCCTTTTAGTTTTTTGTACACTGCGTCGCTATTTGTAGTCGAATCATAACATATTGCATATCGTTATTCATGGCTTGCCTATGACTTTTAAATCCGACACCAAATTCTGGGCGCCAGTTGTGCCATCTCGGATCCTTCCCACCTAATGTTAAATTTTTTGCACATAGCAAGAAAGCCCTTCTAAATCTTAGTACGTCTAGCTTTTAACATACTCACTTTTATGCCACGCCCAAAAAGTAAGACCCATTTTTCTTTTACAAATACACATTAAAACAAGTCGATCAACATACAAAACAAAAAAAAAATAATGTTAGTCCGATCATAGGGGAGATGTGTAAACATCTAGTAATGAAACATTTCACCTTCTACCGAAACATTCTTCTCATTATTCAACCGTTTCAGCTTCGGCGAACCGGCCTTCATCCACTTCTTTTTCACCCTCGTACCTTCCTCCACACCCGACAAATCGCTCAAACCGGTAAGCTTCGCATCAGACACCTCTGACTCACTCCCACCAGGCATATCGCTCTTCCGCTTCCCCGCAGACAAAAATAATAGTATTATTTATCCACCAGCAAAAAATAATATACCCGTACAAAATAGTTGGAATTGCCGCAGTTAAACAGCAAAATAACCAACAGTCAAAGACAAACGCAGTCAATAAACCGTCAGCCAAATATCGCACCAAGTTCAGCAACAAATTCGGTAAAACCGAAAAACCGGGTTTTTTTTTCAAAAAACCTGGGTTCAAAAACCGAGACGAACCGGGTCTGAATCCCGAAAAACTGGACACAAAATCCCCTAAATCCCAGAAGTTCCCGGCAAAAATCAAAAACGGCAACGCCGAAATACTCACTCAATTCAAAAACACGGCAACACAGTACCAACCAACAAACTTACGACCTTACTGCAGGAGTTTGACCTTGAGACTCCCTTTGCCAGTGTTAGTGTATTTCTATGCAGCTGTTAAGTTTCTCTGTACTACACTAATACACTCATACACAGCTCACACCGCGTTATTACAATCTTGCTCAACTAAGATTAATCTTGCTCAAAATTTGTGATTGTATTGTGAAAAAGATTTTTACCACCTAGCGTATAGATGTTTACACATCAAAAAGTGTATCAATCGCGCCATAGAATGAAACTTATGTCAATGAATGTTTTTCATATATATCGCCGCCATGTAAGTTCGTTTTTTAAAAAGTTTCAAACCTCTTATCTTATTCTTTAACTGTCAAAAATCATTTGAGAATTACAAAGGAATAAGCGTAGTAGGCTTAAGCCCTTATGACACTACATTTTTTCTTAATTTTTCAAACTTTGGAGAACAGTGCAAATAGAATATAATAGGAAATTTTACCAGGTGCAAGGAGTTCAGCTATATTAAGATAAATACCAAATTGTCAAAGCTTTTACTAATGTTATCGATAAAAAATTGGCGCCTGTCGAAAAAAATGTAAAAATGTTCAACTTAAAATTGACATTTCAAGCTTGAAACTTTAAAGTGTTGCCAAGTTAGCGGTTTATTCACGAATTTAGCGATTTAGCGCCTCTTTTTTCAACTTTTTTTTCTTTTGTCGTTTTATTATAAATAAAAAGTAGGCAGCACTTAAAGAAGCCATTACGTTTTGTTTACATTTTGTATAATTGTTTCTTTCTATCATTTGCTATTTCTTTCTTTCAATCCTATAGCAAAACAATGCAAGACAAATGTAGTGTCATAAGGGCTTTAGAAACATATACAAAACACAACAAAGTGTTATTCTTTTGCAATTCTCAAATGATTTTTGAAAGTGTAGAAGTGGTGTAGAGTTAGTTACTCACCTTCATTTCTGGAAACTGCCCTGTATAGGTATTTAAAGGTATCAATACTTGATCTGCCAATTTGTGTGCAAAGTCTTGCCATAACGATTCGGAAGACTGAGCTTGGGCTTGTAATGCATCATAGCCCGTCCATTGGGGTTCATAAATTTCCGCTATGGCTTCCATTAATGATTTGGATGCAGTTTGTGCAGCTGTCATAAAGAAAACAATAATACAGTATTTAAAAAGCAAAAAATAATAAACGTATTTTAAGTCCTTCTTACCTCTTATACATCTAATATAATTGTTAAATTCTTTTTGTAATCTATTGGCATTTAGTTGTTGTCGATTAAAATTATTTAAATGATCATCAAAAATTTCATCAGCAGTCCGATCAACTTTACCCAAATTTTGTAAAATCTGCAATTAAGAAAAAGAAAATCAAAAAGTGAATATATTGAATATATGCAAATTTGTTTATACATAAATATAATTATTCCTTTTTTGTAAATATTTTTAAGTCTTTGTCTTATTTTTTTTTTATTCTTTTATGGTTTTTTATTCAATTTGTAATAATGACGTTTTGGCATAGTTTTCTGGTACAACATCATCTCCTACTTGTAATATTTTTTACTATTCTTAATTTTATTTTGTTCTATTTTAACGAAAAACACTTGTCTTTTTGTTTTTATTTCTGTTGCAGAAAATTTGTGTGCATGCCTTTTAGTTTCTTTTTTCTTTTTCTTTTTTGTCTGTGAGCTAAATATAAAAGCAAATAATAAATACTTAAATAAATAAATTCATACATAAAAATATAATTTAGTATAGATTGCGAATATGTACAGACAACTTGCCTTAAAACATATTCAAGATAAATAGACAGATCTTAATGGATATTATTTTTGTTGTATGGCCAATGTAAATTTGTATTTTGTGTATTTTGAAATGAGCTAATAAGGCCTAAAGATTCATAATGCAAATAAAACAAATTATTTTATTTCATTTTTCCCGACGTTTCGTCAATTATTTGTTGACTTTATCAAGGGATGGGAAATCTATTTATTTGTTAAAAACATTTTATTAATATTGTTATCATTGCACGTTTTTTCAATATAAAACTTACACTATTATTTTAATTTTCATTAATTATTGTTAAAACCCCAATTTAGGTGGATTTTGTTCAATAAATATTTCAAACTAAACATTTTTTTACAAAAAAAGTAAATAAACAAAGAACACAACTTAAAAAACTATATCGCAGGTTTACTTTATTGCCACTTTGTAACTTGTGCTGATGTTGTCCGTATCTTCTTTTAAATTCATCGTCTTTTCCCTCTTTTGTTGAATTCGCAAACTTTCTATAGTGTACCTTTTCTTTTCAATGTTTTCTTTATCTAAGATCTTGACTTCTTCAAAATCAGCTGTATGGCCAGTGTCCAGTATGTGTTGCGATAGTGCTGTTGAATGTTTGTTTTTCTCAATATCACTCTTGTGCTCTTTTATTCTCGTTTCTAAACTGCGTTTTGTTGTACCAATATATAGCATATCACAGTTGTTGTTTTGAGCAACAAAAAGAGCAATACAGCGAAGAAATAAGTAGAAAGTGGCTCAGTGAGTAGAGTACTTGCCTGAATATATGAGGAATGTGTGTTCGTACCCCGATTGAGCCAACGATATTTTTAAGAGTTACAAAATCTAAATAAACAAACTAGTAAGAGCACTAGTTTACAACAACTAGGATTCCAACTGGGATATAACTGTATACAAATTAACTAGTTGGGCTCATATGACAACCTAATGTTAAAATTGAGAGTTCGATATATGAAAAAAGGACAGATGGACAACTAGTCTGAAGTAAAAAGCAACTAGAATTGTTCTAACTACATACTAGTTACTTTGTCAGCAGGGAGGTCTCAAACTAGACCATCTCAAGAACTTAAAAAATTTAAAACGATACCAATTTTTTGATTGTTTTTTTAATACGATTAAAAAAATTTCTTCAGATGCATGTGTTTATTTTGATTTAAAACGAATATAACTAATTGCATCGTCTACCAAGAAAATGAAGCTCATACCTACGTATCATCGTTTCATCTCATATGAATATCAAAGATAAGATTACAGTATATGCAAGCTATCATGATATGATTAGTATACATATTTATTTTAAATGTACTCGCAAAATAAAACAGCTGTATGTCCGCCACAACGATTATGATGATGAATATATTGCATTCATACTTTTAAAGGAAATAAGATGAAATTTAACCGCGTACTGATTGCCATTTTTATTATGAACCGAAGAAAAAACTAGTCATTCCTTTATATTTTACGATTGAAATGTCATCAAGAAAAACACATATGACCTGGTTGCAGTAAAAGCCCATAAATAATAAAAGAAAATCGTATATGAGTAAAATGATGTAAAGATAAAACTATTACAAGGTTGGTAATGAGAAAGAAAGTGTTTAAAGAATTAAATATGAATGATGCTGGTATCGCAATAGCCTTGTATAGTATTTCAAACGTTTTGTTTTACCGTAGATTTTACCTTAAGCCTTGCGTCAAATTGTGACATTAACATAAAAGAGAATGGAGATGAAAAGATGTGTTAGTTTCTTTAAATTTAATACAAAAATCTGTTTTTATAAGTTATAATATTTTTTCTTTCCCCACTATATTATGCAGCATACCCTTTTACATTACTAAATTATAATTCGCATTTAGTTGATGTAACAATTATGATAAGATGTTGCGTCCGTGAAATTGCTAGTGGCGTATAACAGAAGCGAAGCTAAGGTTGTCTCTTTCTCCAATTATAAACTGTTGACAAAGCAGACCGAATGAAGACAACTCTCATGTATGGGTCGGCGCTTCAAGATATATTTCGATTTTACTCTACTCTCCTGCATGTGGTCGAGTAAAAACAAAATAGACCTTGAGGCGGCGGCCCATACATGAGAGTTTTATTCCATTTTCGGTCGGACACAGGTGGATATAGGATATCTTTTACAAAGTCTTAAGAACCCGAGACACTTCAATGCTTCTTTTAAAAAATATGATCATTCCAAAAAGCCCCGAAAGATTTTATACCTACGTTCTTGTCAACTTCGTCGGATTTTAGAAATACCCTGTGCTACAAGAGTTTGAATACAAATGCAATATAAGAAAATTCTATAGCCCAATTCACAATCTTATGCAAATGATATTGCATCGTAGCATTTGCAAAATGGCATTGCATATTGATAGTCACCACTTAACAATTGTTAGTGGTGAGTATAAATATACATACTATACCATTTTGCAAATGCTACGATGCAAGACCATTTGCACAAGATTGTGAATTGGGCTTATGACTTCTTCTATGAATAGCGATTTGTTTCATACAAACCGATTAAGTAGTTTAGAAGAAACGAACTAACTACCACTTTCTTTTTATTTCACGCCACCAACTGTAGGCGAAACCGAACGCTCGTTTGCATACTGCGTACTCTTTAAGATCGCCAAAAATGACTTAATGAGCCATCAATTCCGCGCATCACACAAATATTTCCAGCATTCCTAGTAAATTCAGTAAAGTGCGACTTTGTCTCGCATGCGAAGGGTTCCGTACGAATACCATATAAATATGTACATATCGCTTGTTTAACCAAACAACGTCATAAATAAAAAAAAACTTGTTTCGAAGAAAACGACTTTGAAGTTTTCAATTTATATACAACTTAATGGAAAAATAAAATTCTAATCTTCGCTCTAGAGTATACAAGATATTTTTACGAAATTTTTACACAATATAAAAAACGATATGACGAGTAACTCTGTCTTATTAGCCCGAAAATCTCGTTTTTTGAGTTATAACGTTATTTGAGTAAATGAGCGATATGTATATCTCTTTCTCCGTTTTGCCGATTTTTTGTTTGTTTTTGGGACTTTTTAATTTTAGCATGCTTTTTTCGTTTTAGGGTTTTTGTTTTTCATTTTGACAATGCTTGTCGTTTTGGCTATTTTTTTTAGTTTTGCAGAGTTTTGTTGTTTTAGTGAATTTTTGTGTTTTGGTGCTTTTTTCATTTTTAATTCTTTTCGTTTTGGCAATTTTTTTTAGTTTTAGCGTGTTTTGTTGTTTTGGTAATTTTTATCGTTTCAGTGCTTTGTTTCGTTTTCACGATTTTATTTACTTTTGCTATTTTTAATTTTGGTGTTTTTCAGTTTTAGCGTTTTTTTATTTTGGCGATTTATTTCATTTTGGAGTTTTTTTTTTGTTTTGTACTTTTTTCATTTTAGCGGTTTTTTGTTTTAGTGATTTTTTTATTATTGGTTTTTTGTTTTGGCATTCTTTCGTTAAGCAATTTTTTTAGTTTTTTGCGATTTTTTTTAGTTTTGGCAATTTTATTCGTTTCATCGTTTTTTTCTCCCTTTTGGCAATTTTTTCCGTGTTTGCTATTTTTTCAATTTCGAGATTTTTTAGTTTTGAGTTTTTTTTGTTTTGACGATTTTTTGCATTGGCGATTTTTTTTTCGTTTTGGCGATTTACTTTTCGGGTTGTTCGTTGGATTATGAAATAAACATGGTCCATTTGACATTGCGATGTCCTACCCTGCAAAAAGTTTTGGACTACGTGGTCCATTATAGTGATTACAAACATGGTAGATTTAATTTTATTCCGTGTGTAATCGGCCTGTTTTGCAAGAACTGTGATAGTCGCCTCAAAAGTGAAATAAACAAAAACACACGAACGCTGATGAGGGTGTATTGTGGCTATCGAAATCAGCATGTTGTTTCGTTCTGTTTGGTGTTGTCAAAATGAATTAGCTTTTACTTTCTCAATGTGTTACTTTCTCAATGACAAAACATCAAAATACATTGTAGTGATGCGACTTTACTTTGTTTACAAAAACAAAGCAAATAAGAATTTGCATCTCTACAATGTATTTTGATGTTTTGGAACTCAGCCTAATTTAAATTAACGAACTCAATTCTGATTTAATTACTCGCAATTAAACCATTATCTAGATTTATCGACTAAATATAATAAAAATGTATTATAATTCTCAAATTTTACTTTATCTATTACATAATTTAAAATCAAACGCTCAAAATTTCCTTTTTGCAACCACCTCTAACGCAGTAAATATTTTTAGATAAAAACGAAAATCGTTTAATATTTATTTAAGTCTCTTGGAAAATGGAAATTAATCGTTTGTTTTTCTTTTATTTTACAAAAGCAAAGAAAAATAAATAAATAAAAAAAAAGAATTAATTCAACATTGCTGGAAAACAAACACAAGTACAAATTAAGTTCCGCACAAAAAGAGTGGGTGGGTTTATTTGGGTCATACAAAAGTGACAAGCAAAAGTCTCCAAATAAATAAATTCACCCAAACACATACGCACACACACGCTCGAAAAGGCAAACGCATGGAAATGTAAACAAAATTATATAAAAAATTTTAAATTTTGTAATATTAAATCAGTTGCTTGTAACGCAAACAGATTTGTTATTCACTAGAATTATTTTGCATAATGCGAGCATTATTTGAAAAACTACAAGAAAAGCGAAAACAATTTAAGCCAATAGGGAAAGAGCGGCCGGCAACTGACACTAAACACTTGATTGTTCTAAATTTAGCAAATTTTAGCAATATCAAGTTTATAATGATATATACAATTTTGAGAAAAAATGGTGTTAAGAGGAATTAAATGAGAGATAAATATAAATAAACTTATTTACCCTTTTTTAAAAATATGAATTATTTTGGTCTTAAGAAAAGTTGAAATTAAATACAATTTTTTAGTTAAGGAATCAGTAAAAATTTCATTAAACTAAATAGGAGTAGCATTAATTTTTTTTTTAATTTGAAAACAGGATAAAATCGCTGAGCAAGAATCTGAAGCAATGATTTCGTTAGATTTTTTCCATAAATCTAATGAAATATTTCACAATTTCACGTGAAATTTCACGAATATTGTAAAAGAATTTCATTGGAATTGCTTCACTAAAATAATTTTGCTTCATAAAAACAATGAAACAATTTCATTAGATTTTTTTATTAATATACAAGGAAACTTTTCATTAAAATTCAACCAACGAAATTCTTTCACAATATTCGTGAAATTTTCATTGGACTTGTGAAATTATCATTCGATTAATGAAAAACATCTAATGCAATTGTTTCATTGGTTTTAACAAGGAAAGTTCTTTTAGTGTTCATTACAACAACATTTTGTTATTTTATGGAAAACATTAAGAAATAAAACAAATTAAAAAATTAAAGTTTTTGAATGTCATAATTTCAATGCAACATATTTCATAGTTATGATGGAAAATTGCATTGAATTTATGAGCGGCCGATGAAGTATAATACATTCATGTTTTGTTTCATAAAAAAACACAACCTAACTTATTACAACAGTTGTCAGCCGAAAGCGAACAACACAAATAATTTTCTATGATTGTTGTTGAACTCTTTCTTATTACTATACATTCACAGAGCACATTGCTTTGAGTTTGCTGTTGGCTGAAGAAGTTAAGAGGTTGCCCCCTATAAAGCAAATATGATGCAAATGAAGAGTCTGAGTTCAAACATTACAAATTTTTCTGATGTGCGTCTATCGTATGTGCTTGTAGCATGGATCTGATAATAAAAATAAATAAAATAGTTTAACTAATTTAGCCTACTCAATAATAAAAAAAATGTCATTACAAAAATGAAATAATTACATTAAAATAATTACATAATTTCATTAAAATAGTGAAATCATTTCATTAAAATAATGAAATAATTTCATTAAAAATATGAAATAGTTTAATTAAAATAGTGAAATCATCATTAATATCATCATTAATATTATGAAATAATTTCATCAAAATTATTAAATAATTTCATAAAAATTATAAGTAATTTCTTTAAAATAAGCTTAAAGTTGAACATGATAAGAAACATGCTGAAGCTCCGAAACTTTGTTCAAAAAATAGTTGAGAAAAAAACCACAAGATGGCGGACTCGGCTGTTAATTGATTAGTGTAAAAATGATTTGCGAACTATGTAGTTGGTTGTTGCTGTCTTCCGCGGCAGTAAGGTCTAGGCGGAAAAGAATTCTGATGAGATGGCTGTGGTGGTTTCGAAATATCTTCGATTAATCGACAAATTTATCTTTGAATGTTCAACTACAGTAGTCCCTGGATTTAAGTCGCGATTGGTTCGGAAAAAGGGCGACGTAATTCGAAACGACAAAAATCGAGTTCGATATTGCACATAATAAGAATTGCCAATTTCGAAATGACAGTGAACTAAAATTACGCCAACGTAAATATTAACTTTATTATATTTCAATCCAATGCGTTTGAAAATCAAAGTAAATAGCTTGCATGTGTAAATTGAAATAGAAAGATTTTAACAAAACTCTGGGATTCCCCGGGTTTTGCTAATAAATTGTAAGCAACTGAGGCGATGTAAATCTAATGGCGACGCAAATCGAATTTCGAAGGTACAAAAAATTTAACGACGCAAATCGAATGGAGACGAAAATCAAATTTGAAAGGTACACAAAATTTGGCGACGTAAACCGAAACAGCATAGATCGAGGCGACGTAACTCAAGGGATTACTGTATTACATGCTTTAGAAGTTTTGTATGCCAAACTTTGCCGTTAAAGTTCACGATAACTTTTAATCGCACATTGTAATCGAAAGATTAAATTGAAAGCTGAACTTAAGCCAAACTAATTAATTTAAAATTTAATTTTATTAAATTAAATAATCGTTAGAATAATGAAATAATTTCAACAAAATAAAGAAATATTTTCATTAGTTTAACGATATTATTACATACATTGGGATCAATGAAAGTTTTACATATACTAATTGATGAACTTTTTATTAAATAATTTTAACGAAACTTATTTCATTAATACAGATCGTGGCGTTGGTTGAGTTTTAATGAAGTTTTTCATTAGATTAAAGTCGAAATTCACAAATCTTATGCAAAAAAATCTTCAGTCTAGCATTTCGAACTTGGATTCGTATATTTTTGGAGAAATTGGTTAATATTTACGAAGAGAACAAGAAGTAAAAGAGTTTTCTTTTGCCCACTGTAGTGCCATACATGCAAACAATACTATGAATGCATGCATTTCATTTGCTATCGATCCGACCCCACTGTGCATGGTTTAGCATTTCAGCTAACGATATTCTTGTGAAAAATATATATAGTATGTATGTATGTATAAACAAAAACTTTGTTCAGACAAGAAATCTATTTCATAAAATGTCAATGAATGCGTGAGTGTCAAATTGAAGTAGAGATACAAAAATTTAAATATATAATCCCATAAAATGAAGGCGTAGAATCAAGTTTAAATATAATATTGAGTTTATTTGCTTTTTTTTTCTTAGTTTCTTACCGCAAAAATGAAGCAATTCAGTCATTTATTTTATTACCATATTACGAGTAATACGATTTTATTTTTTTTGTTTTTGGCTTTACTTTATTTAATTTTATTTAATTTGAAAAGTAAAACTGTTTAAATTACACACATGTGTTTTTCTTTCGTTTAGTATTTCATATGATTTGAAATGTTTTTAGTCAAGGTCAGCTGAAATAATTTTCAATCTGGAGAAAAATAGTAATTGTTTATGTTTTTTAAGAAAATTTTAAATAACAACTACTTATCTACTCTTCTTATTTATACAAACAAAATTTTTATAAATGGAGAAAAAGGTTTTTGGTTATTGGATTCTCTTTTAACGTTTTTAAAGAGATGGTTTAAGGATCGGGACGATCGAAAATAGTAAGAATATACAGGCAGATAAAAAACATAATTATTTTTCGCTGTCAGACTTAAATTTGTTCCAGTGCAATAATCAAAACCTATAAATAGATGAAGCAAAGTATTTATACGAAGTGTGTAGTGGCACAGATCTGTTGCCACTACACACTTGAGGGTCTGATTGAATCTGATTGCTGGCAGAATCAGAATTGAAATCGAACAAATATGTTGGTGTTATAGAAATCGATATTATCGGTTTCTTGTTCGAATCAGCATTTGGTGTTACAGAATTCAATATTATCGTTTTCTCGTGGGTACCCCCGACACTCCTAGAAAAATGTATCATGGCATTGATGACGGACGCCCTATTTTCGGAATTCCGATATCAATGCTATGACCAATGTCATCAATAAAACGAAAACAGACATCAATCAGATGACAAACATCATCATAGAATTTTGTTATAGTTTAAGTGTCATCAATGCTATGACTATGAATATGTATAAAATAAATAAGTAAAAATTGTTATGTTTGTAATTTGTATATTAATAAAAATGTTGTTGCTCTATTTTTGTGTTTAAATGCATTTTTAAAGAGTTAAAAACCAAATTTGACGTGGGATGACGGAAAATCGTTCGAAATTCAAAAAAACCCCGTCGGAAGAAAAACACAGCACTCAACAAATGCCTGTCAGGCTTACAACTTGGACACAATCGGACTTTTAAACCTTTACAAACTACGTCAACGAAAGATACTTACAATAAAAGCCAACATTTGGTTCAACAAACAATGCCTCGCATTGAATGTCACACCAAAATACGATAGAATAAAACTAAAGACCAACACAGTAGCGAGTAGGAGAACTGAGAGAAGAGCGGAAAAAAGTTTCGTAAAATTTTAAATCCAGGACTTATATACCAAAAAACAGGTAACAAACTCGGAATTACTAGACATTCATTTACAATTGGCAGAACGAGTCCCAACTGATATACTAATGGACATGTTTACAAACCAAATTTGACGTGGGATGACGGAAAATCGTTCCAAAAGTTAAAAACACTTATCATCATTACTATGACAGAGCTAATAATATAATACAAAGGTCTCTTTAATAAATTCTGTAAAGTGCGACTTTGGCTCGCACACTACGGGTTCCGTACGGATACACATATATCCCTTTTCGTTTTGGCCCTTTTTTCATTTTGGTAATTTTTTAGTTTTGCTTTTTCGTTTAATTTTAATTATTTTTTTCAAGTTTTTTCCTCTTTGGGCGATTTTTTTTATTTCTAGCGATTTTTTCATCTTGGTGATTTATTTCGGTTTTTGGCGATTTTTCGTTTTTTGCGATTTTTTTAGTTTTTGCAATTTTTTTAGTTTTGGCGTTTTTTTTAAGATTTTTTTTCGTTTTTGGACGATATTTTAAGTTTTAGCGATTTATTGTAGTTTTGGCGCTTTTTTCAGCTTGACCAGACATGCCGCTTTTGGCGGGATCCCAACTAAAATTTGTATACCGCTTTTTCGAGTCTTAAAATTTATAATTTGATGATGATAAAAAAATGCGAAACATGAGAAAACTTTGCCGAAAATAGGAAGCAATACAACAGTTAATAATCTTTTATAAGGCAGAAATTGATTTGATTTATACTATAAATGAACCTTCAAAATAGATTTTTTTAGAAACGATTTCGATATAATCGCGAAAATGTGCTTTTCCTGTTTTTCAATTATTGCCAAAAATATCGAAAATGTTTCAACTGAATAAAAAAGTTGTACATTGTTTCGTAGATAATCTCTCCCTTTTCGCCCATTATAACGATTGTATTGATCGCATTAAGCCTCATTGAGTTAAGGACCTTTAAAATTGAAAAAAAAACTTAATTTTAAACATTTCTTCAACATTCATTATTTAAAAATGTCTCCATTAAGATGGGACTTTGGTCCATTTTTGAATTAAACAAATGTTTTGAATACATGAAACATGTTTCATATTCGATAGAGAAGTTACAAGACAATAAGTGAAAAAACCGAATTTTATTTTTTGTAAAAAATAGATTTTGATCGAAAATATTCTTTTACTGGAAATAAATTTAAGCAATTTTGTATGAAAAACTAACTTCGGATTTTTTTACTTACTGGCCCCGCTGTTCAATCATTCTTGTCCCGCTTTTTGCAAAAACCATCTGATCATGTTATTTTTGGAGTTTTTTTTTCGTTTTGCCGATTTTTTCGGCTGTTGCTGATTTTTTAGGTTTAGCGATTTTTTTAGTTTTTGTACTTTTTTTTTAGTTTTAGCTATTTTTTTTTTAGTTTTGGCGCTCGTTTTCGCGCTTTTTTTCGTTTTGGTGATTTTTTTCCATTTTTGGCGTTTTTTCATTTTTTACGATATTTTTAGTTTTTGGGTTTTTTTAAGTTTTGGTGCTTTTTTTCGTTTTGGCGATTTTTTTCGGGTTTTGGCGCTTTTTTTTTTAATTGGTGACCTTTTTAGCTTTGGTGATTTTTTGCGTTTTAGAGATTTTTACTTTTGGTGCTTTTTTCTCTCCAAGCACTTTTTTCATTTTGGCGATTTTTCGTTTTGGCATTTTTTTAATTTTGGAATTGTAGCGTTTTTTTCAAGAGTTTGATTCTTACGGTTTAATTTTTATTATTTTAAATATCAGTGCTAATTAGTGTAGTCTGTGTAATAAATAATACACTAACTTTGTAAATTCCACTCGAATAATGTTTATTCGATTAATCGAATAATTGAAGTTAAATAATGTTCGATCAATTAAAAAATTTTAATTTCGAGTAAAAATTTATTCGAGTAATTTAGGCCCATTAGTCGAAGAAAGCGACTAAAAAATTTCATGTAAAGTTTCTTTTCTTTAATTGAATTTTTGCAGATTACTTAATAAAATCTGGGATCAAGACCAACATTAGAAGAAATAATATAACAAAAAGTAAAACTAAAATAGAAACAAGTAAAAAAAGTAAGAAAATATAAATATGTATAATTGTTTTAATCGTGCCATTGATAACAACTGATGTTAAGGTTGACATCACAATGATGTAAAGTGTCATTGGGTCAAAAACGAAGACACTTGACATAGCATTGCTGTCATATTACACCAGAGTTATGACGGTTTTTTGTCATTAAATTTATGTCAATTAGTCTTTTCTCTGATTTCGATGTTTTATTATTGCATTGATGATAGATTTGTCATCATGGGCATTGAGAATCAGCTGATGTAAAGGTTGACATCACAGTGATGAAAAGTGTAATGGGGTCAAAAACGAAGACAAAAATTTTTTATCTAGCCGGGTGTCCCCAAAACACGTCTCATCTTTTCTGTTTAAATATTTTTTATTAATATATGTATGTACATGCATATAATTTCGTTCGAATAATATTGTTTAAATAATTTTTATTTGAATAATTTTTATTCGAATAATAAGGGTCGGTGTAACACGATACACCTATTATTATTATTATTATTATTCCAGCTCTCATTCGGTAAGTGTTTAACTGTAACGTGACCATAGAAATTGCATGTCAAAAAATTATTTGAATAAGTTGATTTCGAATAATTTTATCTGTATATTGTTTATTCGAATAACTTTTGTTTGCATAATTTTATTTGTAGTAAAATAATTTTTATTCGAATAATTATATTCGCATATTTTTATTTGATTATTTTTCGTCCAAACAGTTTTATTCGAATAAGTTCTTTTGAATAATTTGATTCAAATAATTTTATTCGAATAATTTTTATTCGAACAAATGTATTCCAATAGTTTTTATACAAATACTGTTTTATTCAGAAATTAATTTTTATTCGAATAATATTAATCGATTACGAAGAATTCGATTCGAATCTTATATTCGAATAATTTTTCTTCAACTATATAGATACGAGTATATTTGAATATAATTTTTCTTAATTTATTTGAAAATTTTTATTTGAATCATATTTTTCGAACTATTAATATTCCAATAAATTTATTCGAACAATTTCATTTGAATACTTATAGGTATATGAATAACTATTATTCAAAATATTTTGTTCAATGATTTTTATTCAAAAAATGTTGTTCAATAATTTTTATTCAAATAATTTTTCATCCAGCAATTTAATTAGATTCAATAGATGTGGTGCTCACATTGCCACCGTCTTCTTTATAAATAAGTGCAACGGCGGCAATTAAAGCACTGTTTCTATTGCTTGCGTTGGCATGGTGAGTATTGCTCCACATACATATATTAATTATGTACCCACACAAGCAATCCTTTGAACTCTATCTAGCCTTCGCTTGACCGTCTTCTGAGAAGCTTCGGCCACCACACAACCGATGTTTGAGCAAGTAAGTGTAGGTCTAGCCATCATAGTATATATCCAGTGCGCAGCTTTAGGCGATGTTCCCCACCTTTCACCACACACTCTTCTATATTAAAGTAGTATCCTTTTCGTCTTTTGTATCTTCAAATCAACGTGATCATTCTAGGTTAGTTATGTATCTGGCGTTAATTCTACATATTTCACCTTCCTGGAGCTTAGATTAGTTAGCGTTGTAAACATTGACGTTACAGCTGTATTGCGGAGTTCTAAGCAAAGCCCCGAAGGACCATAAGCAAAACAGAATGAAATGCATTTTATGTGCCATTTCATCGGCACTTCTTCAGCATTCTTTATGACATCTAGAAGTGGAATTCATTGAAATGTAAACAAACAATTCCCACCCAGACAATATAAATCTTTTTTGTTCACATTGTACCTACTCTTTTTATTAATTAAAAACAAAACTTCAATTTCTCATATTACGACCTAAGCAATATTTCATTTTTCTCTTCAACTTCTTCTTTTAGTGGGTCGTTAACATTTTAAGTTATATACTCGTACAACAAGTAAGTATCTAAATATAAACTATATATACAGACATATATAAGTATATATGACTTTTTTATTGTTTTCCGTTTTACCGGCTTAAAATCTTTTCTCATATTTTATTTTTACATTGATGTCGGTTGGCTTGGTGGCATGATTCTTCTTTTGTCTTTCAATTTTTATGAATGAATGTGGGCAAACATATTGTCTTATTTAGTCAGTCAGTAGGTTGGTTGGTTGGTTGGTTTGTCATTTAGTCATTGAGTCAATGGCTCAAACGTGCACATACACAAAAACCAACTTTTGTAAATCAGAAAAGAATATACAGAATATGTATGGGATCAAAAACACACAAGTGTAAGTTAGAATTTTACACTGAGCAAAAGAATGGAGTAGAATTTTGTCAGTAGGCTGTCTTGATCTCATTCGATAATTCAGGAGAGACTCAAACCTTGGATCAAACCCAATTATAGGTTTGATCAAAGGTTTGTATTAGACGTGGGTCCATCGTTCGAACTGGCTCAGCAGCTCGTTTTAGACACAAACCTGTGATCCATGTATTTTAAATGGGTTTGATCCTAGGTTTGTGTCTAAAACGAGCTGCTGAGCGAGTTCGAACGAGTTGGACCCAAGTCTAGTTTGTATCCAATGGGCTTGTGTCGAACTACTTCATTAGTTCAGGTTAGATACAAACCCATGATTTTAAATAGGGTGGACCAAAGGTTTGTGTCTATCCTGAAATATTGAACAAGTTCGACACAGCCTATTTTTCAGTAAAGTTTAATTCCTAATTTACCACCAGCCGGCGAAAATTTCGACCCCAATGCATATTGGAACCAAGCACAGTCCGCCTTCGCCGACAAAATGTCGGGACATATCAACGTCCACAAAGTCCCTGTATTTCATAAAAGCTCGAAGAGATGAAAAACAAAAAATCAACAGATTAAGAACAAGACATGAGAAACAACGCACACAAGACAACTACACCATAACCAACCCCAGAGTTAAACGCAGCGCCAGTTACGACAAGAGAAGTTGGTTAGATAATCTTACCGCAGAAGCCCAAAGGGAAAATCTATTAAGTGTATTTCTTTTTAATAAAATAAGAAAAAAACTTTTTATGTACAAAATTTTTTTTGGAAGCAATATGTTTCTTCAAGTGTATTTTTTTTAATACACTTGTCTTATTCATAATAACTTTATTTTTGCAGATGACTACACAAGATTACCCTTATTGGAAACTTTTTTAAAGTATAACAACATCATAGATTATTACTTTATATGGTTTTATTATTTAAAATTTGGTTCTTCACTTTGACTCGATAATATCAAATACATAAATTTAAAATCTAAAGAAAAAGTTCTAATGATAAAACGTTTGTAGGAGTCAAAGATAGAACGTTTATGTGCAAGAAAGAAAATACATACTAGTAATATTTAAAAAAGGCACTAAAAAGCGTAATTTCGAGGTAGAAGAAGCGTGAAAAAGCACTAAACTTTTTTTATATTAAATCGCGGTAAAAAAGCCAATTTTTCTATTACCAGGTTTATAAGGGAGAGAAGCACTACTCGCTCTTTCAGGTATAATTTTTCTAAGGACAATTTCCACTTGGAACAATTATGACTAGAAACTGCTATAAAATTCTAAACAATGCAATGTCCTTCGCTGGAAGCGAGAGATGTAAGCACAAAAATAAAGAGAGGGCTTATACGAGCTCTTCCGTTCGTTATATGCTTCGAAAAACGAAAACATTTTTAATGGGATTTTACGTTAGGCAGATCATTTAGCCAACGCCATAAAAATTTAAATTCTGTACTTTAATAGAAACATCTTTTTTAATGATAAGCACACGGGAAGCCTTTTGAAATTAATAATTTTAACGTACATATGTATTAATATTCTGGACCAGCATGAAGTTTACGGAATTTCGTTAAAATATTGTAACCTCCAAATATTGGCCGATTTACGTCTCTTTTGGCTGTTTAAATAATAATCGTATGACGATGAAGTCTGTACTTATAAAAGTTATAAAATATGAAAATTTGTAAAAGCACTAAGGGCACTGCTGAAAAATTTAAAAAGCACAAAGTTAGAGCTTTTTCTTATCAAAGCGCCGCAGCTAAAATTTTGGTATTTTGAGACATCAAAAAGCACTAAACATAGTTCCAAAAGCACCAAGTTGGCATCACTGCTTATAACCAGAGTACGAAAAAACGCAGAGCAGCGCCGCTCTTTTTGCTTTTTTTTGCGCTTTACGCAAAAAGCGGAACCAATTTATTGTTGCGCTTGCTCCGCAGCATTATTTTCGCAATGCGAATAAAAGGAGCAAGCGCAAAAAAAGGAACATTATCCTGCGCTTTTTTTGTACAATGCGCAGAGTCAAAAGAGCATGAAATGCGCATGGCACATTTACAGTAGTAAAATATGTTAGTAAAGGCAATGGACATTATGGTTTCCAAGAACATTATTGCATGCCATCGAAGTTTTTTGTAAAAATTTTCCCAACACGGCGTATGGCGAAGTCCAACTACAAATCTCAAAAGGGATATAACAAAAGTGGAATGACAGTACCGGTTTATGGATT
Organism: Panzeria rudis; assembly: GCA_956483635.1. Lineage (NCBI taxonomy): Eukaryota > Metazoa > Arthropoda > Insecta > Diptera > Tachinidae > Panzeria > Panzeria rudis. Next base: position 122,905,189 of record OY101450.1, on the reverse strand, counting down.
GGACCGGAAGTTGTGTCGGTATGTAGTACAGTTCGCATAAAAATCAAAATTTTTGCAGACATTTCTCAAAATACAATTTAATATTTGAATTGTCAAAAATTATTAATTAGTTTGGCTTAAGTTCGTTTTTAATTTAATCTTTTGATTAAATTATTTTTTATTTAAGAAAGAAATTCTAAAGCATGTAAATATTGTACATTCAAAGAAAAATTTGGCTGTACGGAAGGTTAAACTGACATCAGATGTTCTAAGACCACCACAGTCTTCTCATCAGAGCCCTTTTACCTACACAGTGTATGATGAGAAGACTGTGGTGGTCTCGAAACATCTGATGCCAGTTCAACCTTCCGTACAGCCAAATTTTTCTTTGTATGTTCAATATTTACATGCTTTAGAATCTCTTTCTTAAATAAAAAATAATTTAATCGAAAGATTAAATTAAAAACGAACTTAAGCCAAACTAATTAAATAATTTGGATAAAAAACTATACAGTTCGACTAAAAGTCATAACTCAACTGTCAAAAATAAATTGGTTTACTATACCTAAATATCGGAAACCGATGGTTTTCAAACTGGGAACGATTGAAATATAAAAATCTTAATTGAACAATACAAGAAAAATAGTGAATTTCCAAAATATCAAATGAATCTGAAAAACTCACCAAGTGCGAAGATATGTTTGAAAAAAAATGTCCACCAATTGTATACACGTTAGCTGAATTGATTAAAGGTATAGAATATACGACTACTTGACTGCAGCTAGCGTGGTTGGTAGTGAGGCTTACGCGGACAAGAACTCTGATGATAAGATTATGGTTGCTCTCGAAACATGATGGTGTCAGTTCAACCATCCGTACAGTCAAAATTCTCTTTGTCTTTTAATTTTTTTTTAATAAAAATTATTATTAATATAGTTATTTTGTTTTTTTATCTTCGTTTATTAGTTTTAGTATCTAGTTTTTAAGCAAAAGGTCTCTTTATTATATAAAAAACAATTAACAATAACAATTGTATTTTTATTTCAATATTTCGCTTACTCCTTTGTGTAGCATCGTCAACATTAATTATTTCCTGACGATGCTATACAAAGCAGTAGCGAAATATTTAAATAAAAATACAATTGTTATTGTTAATTGTTTTTTATATAAAAAGAGACCTTTTGCTTGAAAACTAGATACTAAAATTATTATTAATTGAAAAACTAAAGACAATAAACTTAAGCCAGAATAATTAAATATTTTTAAAATTTTTGTTTTTCGTCAGTTTTAGAAGTTTTAAACAAGTTTTTATTTCACACTTTTTATTTAGTTAATCAAGAACCGAATATACTCATGTTTAAGATGTACTACTAGTTAATTTGCAAATTAAAACATTTTAAGAATCAGCACTTTTCAAACAATATGCAAATTACACGCCTCTTAGCAAAGAAACAATTATGGTCATGCAACTTTATTTTAGTTACTCATTCGGACAGTTAATCAATGAATTTTATTAGACAAGATACAAAATAAATAAAACTCAAAAAACTACCATAAAGTTTCAAACAGTGACTAAAGAAGTGACCACGCAAAATGTCTCTTTTAATATAAGCTAAATAACGCTAAAAATAGCAAAAATGGACAAATTTATGAAAACTAAATATGTAAACGAGAAACCATCAATTAACACTAGGCTTTCGTGCGCTTGATTATGTATACAAAGAACTTTTTCGATTACAATAAGCAAAAGTAAAATAATATTTATCCATAAAATATTAACCCCAAAACATCCCCTGATCCCCAACTTGAAATTCTCATCCCCAACCACGAAAATAAATCCCAAGTTTGGGGACAAATCCCCTGAGCTTGGAACGCAGAACTAATGCTGCAGCATCACCTGCGACTTAAACAACATTTTTATTTCAACCATGTTAAAATAATTTTTTCGAAAGAATAAATTTTTTAAAGATTTTTTTGTTTGCCAAGGATTGGTTTTTAAGGGCAACTTTATAAATATTTAAATACAAATAAAAAACAAAACTTTTAGGGCCATATTCGTAATAGATTATCAATTGTTTATAAAAGGTTTATGAAACAGATTTCCATACAAGTAAGTATTATGAATAAGGGGGTTAAACTGCAGGGTTAAACGAAAATTAAAAGAATATTATTAGGTGGGCAGTAGACCATGACGTTGACGTTATAAATTCTTTGCTGTTTGTATTTTTTACGTTTTTATTATTTTGCGTCATTATATTAAGCAAAAGCAAAAAACAAAAACGAAAGTTTACATCAGAAACAAACAGAAAAATAATGTCTGTATGAAAAATGCATCGATGATTAAATTTACTGACATAAAAATTTACATTTTCTACAAACTACAATAATTTACAATAACATGAATTGCATTGAGGTGGTAAAAAATTTTAATTGAAAGAATTTAGAGAATTTGTTCATTGAAACTGAAAATTCCACACTCATCAGCATAATTATAGTTACATTCTGATGAAGTTGTCTATTTAAAGTTCTCTGTTTAAAGTATCGTAAAAAATAGTATGTGTTTTAAGTTCTTAAAACTTTTTAATCGGACCGACCAAAGCTTTAGAATGTACCTTTACTTTGGGTAAAGAGGGTACTTACAAAAAAAGTTTTATAGATATTAAATATAAATTTTAATGCATTAAAATATTAATTTTTATAAAAAAAATTTTGTAAAAAAAAGTTCCATTCTAAACATTTCAAGTTTGGGCTTGTGCCAAACGGTGACACTTCTGAGGTGAATAAAATTTCACTATCGCTGGGGGCTAATAGAATTTTTGACACAACAGATAAACTATTGACAAGCAGAAATTAGAAGCATGGTATCATAAAACAAGGTAAAACCACCAATACATCGATTTTTGCTGCTCTTAAATGTAGTTATACTGCAAAAAATTCATTGTTTATTTTAATTTGCGAAAAATTGTGCATCATATTATACAATTTTTCGCTACAGCAGAGAATTTTGTTTTTATATGTATACAAATTTTCTTTTAAAAATTTGCTGGTAGCCGGCGGTTTGTGACCAAATTTTTGTTTCGCCCCCGCAAAATTTTATAGTGTAAAAAAAGATATCATTTGGCACAGCAGAAACATGAAATTTTTCCCCACAGGGAAATATGTTTTTTACCATAGAACTTTTCTACCGTTTGACACACGCCCTTTGTGTGAAAAATAACTCTCAAAAAAAATTTTTTTTAATACAAATTTCAAAACGAAAAAAAACGTTTGTAAATATTTACAAAATCTAGCTTTAAATAAAACTGTAAAACAAAAAAAATTTTCAAAATAAGGACTGATTCTCGTAGAGAGCATCAAAAAAAATATATACGTATCTCGGCGTTTTCAAAGTTTACATCTGGCATTAATTTTAGACGGCGATAAGCACATAGTTATACTGACTCGACATAGGAAATCTTGTAAGCTTTACATTTAAGGTATAATATGTGTTCAGCATTTTTATGTAACACATCATGAGAAACATTTTTGTGGAATATTTTAGCACTCTATATTTTCGCTGTATGGGTATTTTTATACCTTCTTTGAAAAGAGACGAAAAGCTTCTCTTCACCGGCGATAAAATGGGCTGATATATTCTACAAAAATAGTTGCCATAATATTCTACTATAAGTCTTCAAAGTCACCCAAGCTCCAGACTGAACTTGAACGCCAAAAATTACTCAAAACTTAAAATGTGTTTAAGGGTTAATTTCGTACTGATTTAAAATTAGTACTCTGCATAGGAAATCTTGTAAGCCTTACGTTTAAGGTAGATCATGTGTTCAGCATTTTTATACTAAGGGAAAAACTGCAATTTAAAAATAAAAGCTCGTCATATTAATTCAATAATTTGCAATTTAAAAGAAAAACTTTATTGAAATACACTAAATCAATAATTTTCAAATATGAATAAATATGGTTCAATATTGAAATCAAAATTTTCAACATGACTAGACTTTCGTTAATGTTTCTTATTGAATCAATATGGCTTTTATTGATTTTTTTTCTCTGGGTGTATGTAAAACACCACGAGAAACATTTTGTGGGAGCGTTGTAGCCCTCTACAGCTTTTTGCCGCTTCTTAAAAAAGGAACAATAATCTCCCCTTCAGTGGCGATATAGCTGGCTGAAATTTGAAGGTTCTCTATCGTGTTTTTTTTCAGAAAAACGGGCTAAATAAAAGTTAAAAATTTTAGATATTTTATTACTCAAAAATAAAGTAAAATTTTAGTGTGATTATTTCGAACTAATTTGCTTTTAAATTCAAATGGCCTAAAGTTCACAATGTTATACTCAGAAAGAATTGGATATGATCAATATTTCCAAGGAGCAAGGAAAAATTTTACATCAATTTAGTTTTCAACATACACAGCAGATAATAACAACGCTGATTCGCTGATTTCGGAAGCCGCTACATTCCTTCATCACACTGAAAGGAAAACCTTCATTTAGACAATGAATTTATTCATTGTATTAATGAAATTTGCCATTGAAATGATGAAGCTCTTTAGTTGATTAATGAAGAATGTTTCATTGTATTTATTAGATTTATCTGGCCAGCCATAAATGTAATGAAACTATTTCATTAGTTCAAATAAAGAGTTTCATGAATCAAATGTAGGTAGTTGTTTCGTGACGATGGAAGTACAGTGGCTTTCGAAAGCAGCGTTGTTGTGTTACGCTGTGTACGTTGAAAACTAAATTGATGTTCATTTTTCCCTTGTTCCTTGGAAATATTGATCATGTCTAATTTTTACTGAGTATAACGTTTCGAACCTTAGCCTATATAATCAATTTGGAATAAAAATTTAAAAAGTGCGACTGATATTTTTCGTCAAAATTGAAATTTGGAGAAAAACGAATTGATGATAAATAGCTTTTTTGATTTCGGTTAATAAATAAATTAACTTTAATCTAAAGAGGTTTTTGGTTAATAAATTATTATTAATTCGGAAAACTCATATTTTGTTTCACACTTCTGCCACCTACTGTATTATTTACAAAGCCTGCCGTGCAACATAAAAAATATCTAATTTTTCACATTCTTGTTAAAAAATTTCAAGATTTTGTTTTCTGTTCGTGTGTGCAGACACATGTAACCAATTTTCTGTTCACATTCTTTTGAAGTTTATTGAAATTTTATAGTTAGTGTTTCTCAAAATGCGAGTAAGATTTATTATTTATTATAACTACATAATTGTTTTAAGCCATAGAATTCAAAATATACAGCCTTAAGTTAGCAAAACAAAAAAAAAAGAAACCAGCTCGTTCAACATGATTTTAAAATTGAAAGCAACTCACAACAGCACTATGACGATATGATGGATAATAAAAAGTAGTTTACTAGTGCCTTACTAGTTAGTATGAATATGTATTTTATTTATAGTTAGTAAAACGAGTAGTCAATACGGAGTAAGTGAGTGCTTGCTTGTCTCTAAGATATAAAATACTTTTTATTTGAAATGTTTTAATTAGTTTTTTAACTTTTGATTTCACGATCATTCATTAATGTCTCTTTATGATGTAAATAAATAATTAATTTATCGTTGAAACGTTAAAAACCTCAAAATGAAATCGTAAAGATGGCAGAGAGGGAATGAATTAACGAGATATTCCAAAAGCATATGAGATCATCTTATTATAAACAATAGAATATTTATTTGCATTATACGTGCATATTGAATAATATTTATTAGCTGCAGGCTATATAATATTGAATTTTGAACTCGTTTTGTAAACAATTAGTGAAAATATAAAAATATAAAATTGTACGAGTAAAAAACGATTTTTTGTAAAAATTAATGTTACTTAAAGTTCATATTTTTTTTTAAACAAACTTGAACTTTTAACACAATCTTCGTTGTTTCTACAACCGAGTTTCTTCTCATTTCCTAAACGGCCTTGTATGTCGCTTAGCTTCCAATTCTTATTTCCCAGAATTTCTATGAGACGAAACACGCATGCAAAATACGCTTAATCAAGGTCTTCTTACTAGGCTTGTGTCGAACTCGTTTATCAATGGTTCAGGTTAGACACAAACCAATTTTAAACTAGATGGGTCTGATCAAAGGTTTTTGCTTATCCTGTGCTTATGTTCTGTAACTTGTGAGACGTTTAAAAATTACGTCATAACAATATTTCAAGTTAAGGCTTTATTGTTTCTACAACCCAATTTCTTGCTTTATAAATGATCGTGTATATCTCTAGCTTCCAATTTTTTTCCTAGATTGCGAAAGATACGCTTAATCAAGATCTTGTTAGTAGATTTGTGCCAAACTCGAGCAATAGTTCAGATTAGACGCAAGCCTTTCATCAAACCCTTAAGGCTCCATTACTCATACGTAACGTTGATGTAGTTGCATGTTGCTGATCGTTTCTGTCACATTGAAAAGCTATGAGACAGAAACGATCAGCAACATGCAACTACATCAACGTTACGTATGAGTAATGGACCCTTTATACATAGATTTAAATTAGTCTGATCGAAGTTTATTGCCTATTCTGTAGACTTGGGTCCAACTCGTTCGAACTCGTTCAGCAACTCTTTTTAGACACAAACCTATCATCAAACATGGGTTTCATCATGGACTTGTGTCTAAAACGAGCTGCCGAACGAGTTCGACCCAAGTGTACTATCCTGAGCAACTGAACGATGCAAGTCCATTTGTTACTAGACTTTTATCGCCTGTGATTAAAATAATTTGGTCCAACTCGTTCGAACTCGTTCAGCAGATTGTTTTAGACACAAACCTATGGTCAAACCCATTTTAATTACAAGAGTTTGATCTTAGGTTTGTATCTAAAATGAGCGGCTGAACGAGTTCGAATGAGTTGGACCCAAGTCTAGTAATTAGACTTGCTTTCAATTCGCTCGAGCTCATTCAGCGGCTCGTTTTAGACACAAACATATGACCAAGCCCAAATAAATTACATGGGTTTGATCATAGGTTTGTGTCTAAAATGAGCTGCTGAACGAGTTCGACCCAATTTTACTATCCTGAGCAACTGAACGAGTTCGACGCAAGTCTACTTGTTACTAGACTTGTATCGAACTCGCTTAGTTGTAGTAGTGCAACCCATTCGAACTCGTTCAGGAGCTCCTTTTACATAAAACCTATGACATAAAAACTCAAACCCATTTAAATTACATGAGTTTGATCACGGGTTTGTGTCTAAAACGAACAGCGGAACGAGTGCGACCCAAGTCTACCCGTGTAATCAAACCCATGTAATGCAAATGGATTTAATTATACGTTTTGTCTAAAACGACGAGTTCGACCTAAGTCTACTTGTTGTACGGTATTTAGATGAAGACTTTTTAGCTTGATTTTTTCCAGTTTATGGTCAAACGTGATATAAAGGCGTTGAGCGGGACACCAAATCCAAAAGAAATTTACTTTCTTAAGCAATTTCTTTTGGAGTTGTTACTCGGCTAAACGTATTTTTAACTTCTAAGCATTAAGTTTAAGGTATAAGATATATTCAGCACTTTTATGTAAAATGCCACGAGAAACATTTTTGTGGGACATTTTTCCCTTTTTTTAAAGTGGCCAACAAACTCCCTCTGGCGGAGATATAGCGGGCTGAAAGTTTTTATAAAAATTATCGCCATGGTTCTTTAATAAAAATGCTGAACACATCTTATGCCATAAAAGTAAAGTTTACAAGATTTCCTATGCCGAGTACTAATTGTACGAAATTAATCCTTAAACATATTTTAAGTTTTGAATGATTTCTGGAGTTCAAGTTTAGTCTGGAGCTTGGGTGTTTTTGAAGAGTTATAGTAGAATTTTGTAGCAAATATTTGTGTAGAACATTGCATCCCGTTATATCACTGCTGAAAGTAAGTTTTTTTACCCTTTTTTTAAGAAAGGGACAAAAAGACCCATACAACGAAGAGTTAGAGGGTTAAAATGTTCCACAGAAATGTTTCTCGTGGTGTTATACATAAACCTGCTGAACACATCTTAAGACTTACAAGATTTTAAGACTCTTATAATGGGGTCGTGCAAATAGATTCGGCGAGAAAATATCATTCCAAAAAATTTTGACGAAATTCATACTTTAGAAACGAAAAAAAAAATTGCTGCAAAAATAGATATTTAATTTTTGAGTAAAACTTTTTGAATCACATAAAATTTTGCCTGAAAGTTTTTCTAAAAAGAGAATCGTGTATGAAAACTAAATATTTTCGGGTGAAACCCTTGACAAACAATAATAAAAAACTTTTATGACTTTTTTTATTACAGATTTTTAACGATCTTTGTTGGAAGCGGTTTTTCTTTCATATCACATATTTTTGATTTTGTAACTAATAAGCAAATTTTAATGTTCTTCTAAATGCCTTTCACCTCTAATCCACTGAAACACTAGACAAATTCGAATAAAAAATTTATATCACGCGCCAATAAAAACAGAAATCCATAAATTTGCATATATATTCACAAACATTTTAAGTAAAATTCAATTAAAACAAAGCAACGAACTAAACGGCCAAAGCCCATCGAAAGTGAAATTTATGAAATCGTGTGTATTATTACTCCCCCATAAACATTAGCGGAAGACAAAGTTACAGAATTTCACTTTGCTTAATCGTTTCTTATAAGCTCTTTCTTACTCTCTTGCTGACGAATCTTCAAGCAACAAAGTTACAAATTAATTAGAAGTTTAATTTTAATTGATTTAAAGATAATATGATTTGTAACTAAACTATACTAAATTATACTTTTTCTAACAACAAAAACTAAAAATTTTCTTTCAATATTTTACATTTTTCAGACATGTAATCTTTTGCAAAAGATAATAAAGTTTTTAGTGAAAGGTTTTAAATTTAATTGAATTTCTTGTTTCAATTTTTATGACAACAATTAAACAGTTTGCTAATTATGTTTGTAAAAAATCAGCATAGTGCATCGTCAGAAAAGATTGTTTGTGAAGATAAATTATTATTTTTGAACTAGCAGAGACAAAAACCACAGTTTTTAATATATGTAACTTATAGACTTGTGTCGAACTCGTTCAGCTACTCACTGTAGGACCAAACCTATGATTAAACCCAAGTAATTTAAGTGGGTTTGATCACAAGTTTGTGTCTTAAACCAGCTGCTGAGCGAGTTGGATCCAAGTCTATTAGCTAAAAAATTTCCTGCTACTGATTTAAAATTACCATTGTTTCATATTAATTTCAAACGAAAAAATATTAATCCAACGTTGCATCTTTTTTGCGTAATATTTTTCACTGTTAAAATAACATCGTTATCAACGTTACATTTCATTTTAAATCAACATGACTATAAATTTAATTTCAAATAAATTTTATCTTAAATCATCAATTAAATCACGTTGAATTAAAATGAAATTCATGTTACTTTTGATGGTATTTAATTAGTGTATACCTAAAGTAAAGCTTTAAGCTGTTGTGGCTGCAGTGGTTAGCGCGTTGACTACCAAGCAAAAGCGTTGACTACTTCAAATCTTGCCTTAGGCAGCCAGCTACAACACAAATTTTTCTAATGCCTATGCGAATACATATAACGTAAGTAAAATAATTAATAAAATAGTTGCATTGAAATCATATTGTTTCAACTTGAAATAACTTTGATTCAACATGATTCCTCATGTTGTTTCAATATAAAAATAACGTTGTTTCAACTTGAAATGAGTTTGACTCAACATAATTCTTCGTGTTATTTCAGTATCAAATTCACGTTGCTTCAACTTCAAATAACTTTGATTCAACATGATTCTTCATGTTAATTTGAACCAAATTTACGTTGTTTCAACTTGAAATAAGTTTGATTCAGCATTATTCTTCGTATTTTTTCAGTATCAACTTCATTTTGATTTAGTTGTATTGGAGTATTAAGTCCACATGAAGTATAGTCATTTCAAAAGGAAAAATGTCCTTTGAAGATTATTGAAAAATCATGTTGAATTAACATGAAACACCTATGAAGCAAAATCACTACCGAAAATGTTAAATTAACCTTGTTTTCGACAATTTTAATATGAAAATTTTCTCTGTGAAGGTTCTAAAGACTGATTCTTTTGGATTGCACCAAAAAATATATTTACGAGTATCAGCTTTTTAGAGGTTTGCATCTGAGATTCATTTTAGGGGGAGTGAAAGTTGCCCCGCTTTTGCACATAGTTATTCTGACTCGTCCTAGGAAATCTTGTAAGCCATAGGTTGAAGGTATAAGACATGTTCAGCACTTTATGTAAAACACCACGAGGACCATTTTTGGAGAACATGTTAACCCTCTAACTCTTCGTGGTATGGGTCTTTTTGCCCCTTTCTTAAATGAGCGGCGATATAGCGCACTGAAATGTTCTTAAAAATTGTTTCTCGTGGTGTCTTACATAAAAGTTATAAACACATCTTATACTTCAAACGTTGGGCTTACAATATTTCCCATGCCGAGTGCATAATTGTGAATAAGTACGAAATTAACCCTTAAACACATTTCAGGTTTCGAATTATTTCTAGCCTCCAAGTTGAGTCTGGAGCTTGGGTGTCTTAAAAGACTTATAGTAGAATTTTAGGGCAAATATTTTTGTACAACATTTGAGCCAGCTATACTTTTTTTTTAAAGAGAAGCAACACAATCAGGCAATTATTAATGCCTACCAGTTAATTAATTAATGTGTTACCTTCTTTGGGAAAGGGATAGAGTAGAGAGAACAGGTGGTGAAGTGGAAGAGAGATAGAAAGCTTAATTCATTTACAACTCTGCTATTGCGCGTTTTTTGTAGAGCAGTGTTGCAAGCCTCTCCGGTGTCAAGTAGAGGCATCGGGATGTTTTTAAGCTGTGTAGCCATTTTATTAGTTCTTTTACTTCGCCGACGCTTCTGCTACAATACAGACGAAGGAGGGTGCTGTGCAGTGCACTAGGATATCCTAGTATTAATCGCTGCCGCTACTGCCAAAGTGATCACTGCTATGCCTTCATCACTTTAACAGTACAACAACAACTAACACAATAACACACCAATGCACATGAGAAAAATGCATGATGTTGTTGGCTTGCCTAAAAGTAGTCTTGAACTCCAGACCTCAGGGTTTGTAGTCAAACGCGCTAACTACTCAGCCGACAGCACCCTCACTGTCGCTGAAGGAGAGTTTTTTGCCTATTTTTTAAGAAATGGACAAACAGCTCCATACAACAAAGAGTTAGAATATTAAAATGTTTCTCGTGGTGTTTTACATAAAAGTGCTGACACGATTTTCTTTGCCGAGTCACTATAACTATAAACAAAAGAAGGGGTAATTTAATTCCCCCTAAAATGAGTGCCAGACGTAAACTTTCAAAAAGCCAATATACGCATTTATTTTTTGGTACCCTCTGCCAGAATCAGTCGTTAGAGCCATCTAATTTTTTTAATGTTGTACAGTGTCATCTGGATGTCGAAAATGCATATTTATTGATACTTTGGAAGCAGCTAAAAAGTAGTTCCTTAAAAATGACTAATATTTTGCAGTGGGTACGCTTTAATCAACAATGTATTTCTTTTCTTTTCCTGTATGGTTTTCTCTGTGTGCACACCTTTTTTTACTATAAAATAAAAGCCAATTAATTATGGTTGCTGGTTGCTTATTAACACAATTGTATTAAACAATGTTGACAACTAGTTGTAATTTACGCATATTTTAATGTTTGTATGTACTCCTAAAAACTCTACAACATGCAACTGCTGTAAAAAATATTCATTAAACTTTGTGGCACAAAAAATTAAATTTAATTGTAAATGGATTAAAAATATTCAAAGCAATTATGTATTTACCATTTAAGCAATTTATTACCAATCATAGATTTCGTATTCATAGAGGAATTTTACCTAAAAAGAGAGAAAATTTTTTATAACTTTGTTAATAATTTAAGAAATCAAGTAAAATTAATAAGCTAAAGGCTATTTTCAGATTGTACGTTTAAAAATTAACGTCGACTTTAAGGGTAAGTTTTGTATGCCGAACTTGCCGTTAAAGTCCACATTAACTTTTAATCGTACATTGTGAAAATGACCGTAAGAAAAAATAAGTATGTAATCAAAGGAAATTAGAATGTTTTTTTTTTATTACAGAGAAAAAAGTAAGTTTCGTTTTTTGATAAAAAAAATCCCGGTATTCAATATTTTTTTCAAATTTCCTGTGATAAAGTTTTCCGCTATATTAAACGAAAAATGAAAAAAGCGCTTAAAGGAAAAAAGCACCAAAATTAAAAAAACGTTAAAACGCAAAAAATCACCAAAACTAAAAAGATCGCCAAAAACTAAAAAACGACAAAAAGCGAAAAAGTCGTCAAAACGAAAAAAACACTACAACATAAGAAAATCGCTAAAAACTAAAAATATCATAAAAAAGAAAAATCGCCAAAAATGAAAAAATCACCAAAAGAAAAAAAAGTGCCAAAACAAAAAAAGCGTTACAAACTAAAAAAAATCACCAAAAAACAAAAATAAAAATACCCGAAACCCGAAAAAATCCCAAAAACCGAAAAAAGCGCCAAAACTAAAATAAATCGCTAAAACTAAAAATATCGTCAAAAAGCGAAACAAATTTTAAAACAAAAAAAAACGCCAAAACCAAAAAACAAACAAAAAATTCCAAAAAACCAAATATCCTAAAAAAAAGAAAAAAATCGCTAGAACAAAAAAATTTCATAACCAAAAAAATCGCTAAAACTAAAAAAATCACCAAAAACCGAAAAAAGACCCCAAGCCCGAGCACAACAAAAAAAACTGCCAAAACGAAAAAAGGGGGCAAAACCGAAAAGGGATATACATATGTGTATTCGTACGGAACCCTTCGCCTGCGAGCCAAATGCTTACTTTACTTAATTTATTTCTACTAAGCCATCGATATACAAATGTTAAAATTTTATATCACATTCATATATTGCTCAATTTTAAGAAGTAACTTGCTTAAGTCCATTTCAGACTATAATACAAGTATTAATACTTTTAAGGAAAATGAAACTCTGACTGGTTGAGTTGTTATTCTTTTTTGAAAATTTTCATACAGATATTAGATCAGGGAGGCATTTTCGTCAAAAGTATTATTACTTGTATTACAGTCTGAAACGGCTTTTAGTACATACTTGAGTTTTGTTTACCTAAAAAAACTATGTATTATCTCCCCAAACGAAGGTCATTAACAATAAGAAACTCCAAAATATTGTCTGAATAAAAATAAATAAGTAAATATGTACGTAAAAAAGTTATCTTATCTTTTCTCCCCAAATATGATTTCATTCAAAAGTTATGTAAAAAAACACTCACATTCTTTGTATTAGATAAAAATAAATAATTGAATTGAGATAATTTTTAAAGCGTAAATTTAGTATATATATGAAATATTTAAGTGCTAATTCATTATTTGATATAATGATCATGACAACAACAACAATAAACCTATTCAATTTTCAAGTTTCAGGTACATAAAAAGGTTAATTCATTTATCCAATTAAATATATGCCAATAACAATACAGGGTGCGCTGTCAATAGTTAGTAAATGAAAATTTTTAGAAATAAATAGTTAGTAAATGAAAATTTTTAGAAATAAATACAATTATTTTGTAAGAAACACTAATACCTGACACTACAACGAAGCAAATTCTTGAATTTCCTGTGATAAAGATTTTTGTATATTGTTCTAGGGAAATGTGTTGATTCAATAAAAAAAAGTTTCTGAATTTTCTGTGATAAAGATTTTTTCTATATTTGATAAACTAATTTGTAGACAATATTTTTATTTTTCCCTAAGGATTTAAAAAAAATGTATTTTCAACAAACATTATGTTTGAATCAAATACAGGTTTTATTGAATTTCATGCTATTTGCGAAAATTACCGTTGTTAAATATTTACTTTTTTCTGTGTATGCAACATGAAAATTTCCAAGCAGAATCATTATATATAACAGTCCTCACCTAGAAAATTAATCGAAATTTAAAATTCTATGGATAAATTTCCTTTTTAAATTTGTTGTCTAAAATTTGGGATTTTATCATAGCTTGAAAAGGGGTTGTCTAATTTTGTTGCAAAAAACAACAAAAAACTTATTTTTATATACTCAACAGTTTCGGAATAATTTAATGAAAAAATTTTTAAAATATTTAAAATTTTTTATTCATATGATTATTTCGAACATATTGGCTTGTGAATCCAAATTGATTATTAGGCTAAGGTTCGTAACGTTTAATTCAGAAATAATTGAGCATGATTAATATTCCAAGGAACAAGGGACAAATTAACAGAGAACAGAGTAGAGCCACTTTCGGAAGCCAATACATTTTTTTTATTTTGCCTATCACCACTTGTCCGGTGGCTCTGTTGAATGTGATTTCAATTCTTGTATGTACAACTTTTTCGTGAAAATTGAATACGAGAATTAAATCACTTTCTAGTTGATATTAAAGTGAGCTATCCCAGTGTTGCCATTAGTTTATTTTTCTTCATTCCCATTTTTCTGATTTTTTGTTTTACTCAAGACAAACTTTTTTGGTTTGATTTAATACTTTATATACTTAAGTATATAACATGTAAACATGTGAAAAGCTCAAGCCAGTAGCTAATTCTTTATTGATATGATTATTTCGAAGGTATTTGCTTGTGAATCCAAATTGATTATTAGGCTAAGGTTCGTAACATTTAATTCAGAAAAAAATTGCGCATAATTAATATTCCAAGAAACAAGGGAAAAATTAAGTCAATTTGGATTTAAAAATTTTTATTTTAACAATTAAGTTATGAATTAAGTCGAACTGTATGGTTTTTATCCAAAGTTATTTAATTTTCTTGGCTTAAGTTCGTTTTCAATTTAATCTTTTGATTAAATCAATTTTATTTTAGAAAGAAATTCTAAAGCATGTAATAATTGAACATTCAAAGAAAAATTTGGCTTTACGGAAGGTTGAACTGACATCAGATGTTTCCAGACTACCACAGTCTTCTCATCAGAACTCTTTTCCCCTAGACCACACTGCCAGCGAAGGCAGCAACAACCAACAAACGAAAATCCCACTTACTTTTTTTAACCAATTAAGAGATGAGTCGCCATCTCGTGACTATTCTCAACTATTATTGGTTGTTTAAAGGTTCGGAACTTCACATGTTTTTCTTTATCATGTTCAACATTTTAAGCTTTTTAGATTTCTGTCATTACCAGCACGAAATATTATCGATATTTTCAAATGCTTGGGTTTGTTGATGTTTTTATTTCTGCCAAACTTTTTGAACAGTATACATTCTTGTTTATTACGAAAGATTCGAACTGTAGTTGGATTTGGACGGGCTTAAGGTTTTTTTCCTCTCAGTATATCGAAAAGCTGATTCGCTTGGTAAAGATTTTTGCATAGCCCTTAGAGTTATAACAATTAAGTTATGAATTAAGGCCCCTATTATGATTCACAACTAAAATGATAGTTGAGTCGTAGTTGTCAAATTCTTATTATGGAATACAACTTCATCAGAGCAGTTATCTCAGTTTTTCTTCAGTTGTGTTTTGGTTTTTATTTCGACTATTGTGTTACTTATAATTACTTTTAAAATGGTACTTTTAGGCACCAATCTATCCCATTTGTCAACCCATATTTCTATCCAAAGTAATTTAATTTTCTTGACTTAAGTTCGTTTTCAATTTAATCTTTCGATTAAATCAATTTTATTCTGGAAAGAAATTCTAAAGCATGTAATAATTGAACATTAAAAAAAAACTGCTGTACGGAAGGTTGAACTGACATCAGATGTTTCGAGACCACCTTCATCAGAGCTTTTCTTATTACCTAATCATGAAGCTAAGTATATTCCAAAGAAAATAAGCTTTAATTCATGAAAATCGATGAATAAATGTTGATTTTATTCACAGTAAAGATATAATCGGGTGTGTTCTGTATTCCAGGCGGAATTAAAATGTGCGGAATTAGCAAAGCATTGTTGTTGCAAATTATTATTTATAACAACAATGCTTTGGTAATTCTGCACATTTTAATTCCGCATGGAATACAGAACATACTCGATTAACTTATTTTTGCAAAAACTGAATTTTGATTAGGCTGCCCCACAGATTTTTTTTTTATACCTTGAGAGAGACTCGTCTAATTTTGTTAATTTTCTTCATATGTAATATAGTGAAGTTACCTGGTTTTTGTAGAAATTGCGAATATTTACACTGTACAACAAATGCAATTTTTAATTACAAGGCTCTAATGACTGATTCTGGTAGAGGGCACCAAAAAATATACACTTGTATCGGCGTTTTGAAAGTTTACATCTAGGCTTTATACACGTGTATCGTCGTTTTAAAAGTTTACATCTAGGCTTTATTGTTTTACATAAAAGTGCTGAGCAACATACTATACCTTAAACGTAATTGTTCCAAGATTTCCTATCAAATTGTGAACAAGTACGCAATTAACCCTTTAACTTATTTTAAATTTAGAATGATTTTCCATGGACATTATTTCCATTTTGAAAAGGAAATAATGTCCATAAAAAATGGAAATAAAGTCCATGAAAATAGTATTGCACAGTAAAGATTTTTTGCATAGCCAGCCTTCGGCCGGGCTTAAGGGGTTTTTCCTCTGGGTATGTCGAATAGTGGCTTCGCTGAGTGAAGATTTTCTGCCTAGCAAAAAATGTTTACTCAGCGAAGCCACTATTCGACATACCCAGAGGAGAAACCCCTTAATCCCGGCCAGACGCGGATTCAGCTTAAGCTTATGGGAGGGGAACTTTTAAATAATATATACAACTTTGTAAAATTTATATTAAAATGAGGCATATTTTAATAGCTTTCACTTCTTCCCCTCCCCTTGAACCGCGCCTGAGACCGGCCGAATGCCGTCTAGGCAACAAAATTTTACTCTGCAAAATCAGTCCTTTTCTTTTCAAAAAGAAGTGGATATAATGTCCATGGACATTATTTCCTTTTTTGTTATTCCATGGACGTTATTGCATGCCACCATTATTTCAGTATCAAATGCACGTTGTTTCAACTTGAAATAACTTTGATTCAACATAATTCTTAATATTATTTCAGTATCAAATGCATTTTGATTTAACTGTACTGGAATATTAATCAATATGAAATATAGTTATTTCAAAAGAAAAAATGTTCTTTAAAGATTATTGTAAAATCATGTTAAATTAACATAAAACACCTATGAAGCAAAATTACTACCGAAAAATGTTAAATTAACGTCGTTTTCGACAATTTTTAGTATGAAGGACTTCTGTGTGTAGTTCTCGATAAAAATACAAATTAAAGCTGCTTATCTTTTATGTGGCCAATATCTCTTTAGCCAAAAATAACAAAATACATGTACCAACAAAAATGGAAAACATTCTTTGACTAAATGATTATTTAAATATATTTATTAATACATTTATTTATTTATTGCTTTTCTTTTTGTGAATTGTATGTATTCATTCTTTTTCTATCAATATAAACGTCATTAAAATTGGAGAATGGCCAATTTGTTGGATATTTTCCCTCGTTACAGCAGTTTTACCAAATAAAACTCTCAAACTGCAGAAAACAAATTTATAATATGTAAAATACTAAAAATTATTTAGTCCAAAGTGATTATATAGGTTGAGGATCGCAACGTGATCAATATTCCGAGGAACAAGGAAAAAATAAACATCAATTTAATTTTCAATGTGAATGTTTGTTTTGTTCATTTTACATACAGTTCGACTAAAATTCATAACTTAATTGTTATAAACTCTAAAGGCACATAGTTAAGAATGCACGCTGTTTAAATAAAATAAGTAAAAGAAATATTTACACACTAGTATTTCTAATTGCCGATGGCAAAACGTACTAGAATAGAGAGAAACGAGAAGCTTAACATAGAACATAATGAATAAATAGTGAACAACAATCAAATAAAAAAGCTTGAAAACAACTCTAAAGCTATGTCAGATCTTACAATTTTGTCAGTAAAATGCGCTAAAAATTTCTTACAATCGTGTAACTGTCAATTTCTTACTGACAATATTGTCGGATAAATTTATTGTCAGACAATAAATTGTAAGCTTTTCAGACAACTTTGATACAACCGTGTGAACTAACAATATATCTTGTGCTTACAATTTTTTATTTTCAGTTCATCGTCAGCACATTGCCAGATCTGACAATATTGTAAGATCTGACAACCGTCTGTAAAGGGCTTAAGAGTGATAGCATGACTTGATTAAAGGTAAATTATGTTCAAGTAGTTGACTGGTAACTACCGATTTTGGTGGAGTGGTCTGAGAGGTAAAGAACTTTGATGAGAGTCCGGGTGCTCTCGAAGCATGTAAGTTCAACCTTCCGTGCAGTGAAATTTTTCTTTGTCTACATTCTTCACAATTTGCTCTAAATAAAAATGTAATTTACATTATGAAAAGCGCCGTTAATATTTTATTTTATTGTATGTTGTACACCCCGGCGGGCACTGTGATCTTGGTGATAGCACTAACCTTGATGTTGTGCTTTCTGGGGAAAAGGGTAATTGGCTTTTGCTGACATTACCTTTGGCCAATTACCCGTAAGGCTTATGTGTTACTACCCAATCTCTGGAAACAGAGCAACAGGCGTGCATATAAGTATTTTAAGAAAGTAGGCTTGCCTTCGCTAGTCAGCAAGGAGGTTTAAGGGCACCTATGGTCTCGCCCAAGACAAAAGTCAATAGAAACTTAACCTCTAGGAGTTTTCTTTCCAGGCTTTACCAGTAACCATAAACTGGCACCACAGGAACCAGTAGCCCCACAGATGACCTGCCTTCCAGAGGGTTAAAGAGATGACGCTCCTCGTTAGACGACATCATCTTCGATGATGTTCGTAGCGAACTTCGTTTTACCCTCGACAGCAAGGATGATTCTGTGGCTGGTTGTTGGTGAGGTCTCCTTCGCTGGGAGAAGTATTGGTTTAAGGACTGACCAGTGCTAGTGGCTGGTCGGACTTCGGGCCACCAACGGTAAGCCTCTTTGTGCTGTTGCTAAACCAACAGTGGTGGACGGCCATTCATGAGAAGTTGCTACCTGTGTGTACCTTGCAAGTCACACAGATGTGCCTTTGAGGTGACTCGGGGGTGGTGGTGTACACTCAACTTCACTCGGTGTTATGAGGACACCGTCAGGCTAGGCCGTAATAGCAGGCACTGCCGTTAACCATGAACACATCTGTATCTTGTACACACAGAAAAATTTCATATTAAAATCGTCGAAAACCAGGTTAATTTAAGATTTTTCGGTAGTGATTCTGCTTCATAGGTGTTTCATGTTAATTCAACATGATTTACAATAGTCTTGAAAGAACATTTTTCCTTTTGAAAGATCTATATTTCATGTTCATTTAATATTCCAGCGGCCAAATTACAGCATTCGATATCGATTGAAATTTCAATACAATTTAAATGTAAATTTTGATCGATATCGAATGCCGTAATTTGTCTCCATTACATTTAAATCAAAATGCAGTTGATACTGAAACAATACGAAGAATCATGTTGAATCAAAGTTATTTCAAGTTGAAATAACATAAATTTGGTATAAAATGCAAATTATTCCAAGTTTACACAACGTGAATTTGATATTGAAACAATACGAAGTCATGTTGATTTAAATGTATATCAAGTTGAAACAACATGACATTAATGTAGCTATTTTATTAATTATGATGTATATTCGGATAGGCATCAGAAAAATTTGTGTTGTAGTTGGCTGCCGCAGCCAAGATTTGAGCTTGTGCCACTTGCATGGTAGTCAACACGCTAACCACTGCAGCTACAACAGCTTAAAACTTTACTTTAGATATACAGTAAATAAATATCATCGTATATAAAATGAATCTCATTTTAATTCAACATGATTTAATTGATTATTTAACATATTTTTTAAAATTAAATTAAAGGTATGGTCATGTTGATTTAAAATGAATGAGGTTAGATAAACAATTTTTCTTTTAAAATTATTATGAAGCAATGGTAATTTTAAGCCAGCAGCATTAAATTTTCGTTTGTAATTCGATTCTTGTCGGTTATTTGCGCACTATATAAGAATAAACAGCAACAAGTCACACAACTGAGCCCAACAGTAAATTGTAGCAATGAACAAAGCAAATTTCTTGTACATTTAATATGATTTCCAATCAAAATTGCGTCATGTGGATTTTACGTTTCTTTTTTTTCTCTGTGTGTTTTAGAATAATCTGGAAATAATGATAACCGTCAAACCAAATCTAAGCTTGAACAATTTTAGGGTCATAAAATTTTATCAACGAACTTTCAACAAAATTTAGCCTTAAAAATAAAAGATCAAACAAATAAAATATGCCCGGTGGGTATTTAAGTCTACATGTACGTGTTGTATCTTAAAACTAAATATTTTAAATATCTTATCTATAGATATTTGTTACGAAATGTTATTGGTCTTGTTCTTGTTGTTGTAAGTTTCAGTATTATAAGCGCTTGACTTGAGCACAGAATTGTTAATTTTTATTTTCGTTCCATTTTGGCTCTGGGTTTCACAATTATTTAATTTACATTTCAATGTTAATTGATAACAGAGAAGGAGCGAAAGTAGCAACATGTTAAACAGAATTGTTTAACAAATATTTATTTATTATAAATCAACCTGTTTTTTTAATTCTTTTAACTATTTTTTTTCTTTAAACGATCTTAGAAGTCTCTGGGGGAAGTATTTCTTTAAATCAAAATATACTAGTTATATGTTTGTCATTTGTTTACCATACGACTTATGTGGGGGAAGTGGTGAATGTGCTAAAATTTAACTCATGACTTGGCCGCAATTTTATTATAATTTGTTACTTTTTATGTTTATTTTTTCATTAATTTTGCAACAAAATATTAACGCTTTTTATTTAAAAATCGATTTGTATGACAAGTGTTAAGTGTTATAACTAAGAATTAAGAAAAAAATCAAGTTTTTTTTCTACTTACAACCAGAACAAGACTTAAAACTAAGTTTATTGATGTCAAAGTAAAATATGTACATGAAATCAACATTTTAATAGTGATTATAATTGCAAGAACTCGAATTAATTTATATATTGTATGTAATTGTGATTGCACGTGAATTAATTACTAATTTCATTTAATTGTTGCGCAACCAATAAAATATTACATGTAACAAATTAATTTTATACTGGGATCCAGCCCGATCCGTAGCTGGGATTGCTTTTAACCGGTTTTGTAACTGGTTTTTAGGCAAAAAAATATATTGAGCATATCTAGAGAAATATACCTTAGAAACTAGAGGGCTGCACAAGTATACTCGCAAGTACTCGTATGAATGTTTGTGTGTGTCTGCATGTACCCAGTGGTAAAAGTCAACAAGCCTGCAAATTCCAGGCCTTCACATGCAAACTGCCTTCTTGTAGAAGGGAAGATGGAAATAGTACTTTATTTTTTTTATTTTGCGTTCGATACATATTCCACATTCCCTTCTTTAACCCTCTACGACTGACGTGACTTCATTATCGCAATTCTACTGACGTGGTAGTACACTAGACACTATTTCGACTGCTTATATTTTCCAAGTTCCGCTTGTAAACCCACTGAAAATATTTTTGATTTTAGTTGAATGTAGTAGTTTGTTATTTATTGTAATTATTGGTATGGCATAAATTAGCCTTAAAAAACTTACATCCCTACAAAAAAATTTCATATTTAATTTTTTGGTACAAAGTTTAACATTAATTTTAGCTTATACCTAAGCTAATCAATATAGAGAAAAAAGATATAATATCAATGGTTTAATAGAAAGTTATAACGTATTTTGTCAGGTCTTACTCAATACTGACGTGGTAGACTTGTAGACACTTGTATGCTCACATCAACGCGTGCGCTCCTATCAATTGCTTTCTTCGCACTAACGTACACATGAGTACTGAAAACACCAGAATCGATATTTGTATAATTATGGTGTAAAACAATGTTTTCTGTTTACTGGTGTCTGCTATACTACGACGTCAGTCGCAGAGGGTTAAGCAGGGAAGATGGAACGAGTATTGTCTTTTTAGATAAAAAATAAATAAAAAAGTGCTTTGGAAACAACAAACCTTCTCGTATTCTTTTTTCGCATGTAATTTATACATAAAACTGAAATTCACATACAAGAGACATCACACATGCTTCTATTATGTCGGAGCTGAGTAAAGTGCTTTGGAAACAACAAACCTTCTCGTATTCTTTTTTCGCATGTAATTTATACATAAAACTGAAATTCACATACAAGAGACATCACACATGCTTCTATTATGTCGGAGCTGAGTAATTTATAATTATTCCGCCGGAACTACATTATGTTCAATTCAAAATGTATAAAAAATTACTTAGGATGAAAAGAAATAGTTCGAACTAAAAAAACACATTAATCAAACCGAAAGAAGCCGCTATGAAAATATATACTGAAATAGATAAAAATGTGCACCTCCACTTACTTGTTAGCAGATCTTCTTTAGATAGCTTTCAAAATGGCATGCTACAAGAGGCCTGCAAGAGTCCCTATAATTAAATGAGTATGGAATGCAGATTGGCAGAAGGCTTCTTTACTCCTGCAATTTACCGCTGGGTATGTTTGTTTTGATTATATATGTATATATGTGTGTATATGTCTATACGGTCGTGGCTATGTATGTGGTATGTATGTACAGGCATGTATACATACGTACATACATACATATGAGCATGCATATATGCACACACGAAATTCATACGAGTACACTCGACGAATATATTTGAGTACTCTTTGCAGCCCTCTATTAGAAACCATATACGTTTCATCAATATTGGTAGACAATGAGATGCTTAGAAGTGTAGTACAAAATATTGTGTGGCCTACTTATATACACACAGAAAACAAAAATGCCAATGTAAAATCAACATGTCGCAACTTTAATTAGAAATCATATTAAATTTATGAGAAATAATTTGTTGTTTAAGTGTGTTGGTGCTTATTTGCTTTGTTCATAGCTACAATGCACTGTTGTGCTCAATTGTAAGCCTTTTTGTTGGTTATTTTGATTTTCGTGTTGTGTAAATGTAAATAGCCGACAAACTTCGCATTACCAGCAAAAATTTGCTGCTGATTTGATTTAATATTTTTCAGTGTTAAAATAACGTTGTTATCAATGTTACATTTAGTTTTATATCAACATGAATATAACTTTAATTTCTAATACATTTTATGTTAAATCATCAATTAAATCATGTTGAATTAAAATGAACTTCATGTTTCTTATGACGGTATTTATTTAGTAGGTAGTTATTTAGAAAGGCTAACGAAAGAGACTCCATTGGAAGGGACTGGAGTCTGCAACCGAAGGTGGCAAACTGTATTTACACATCGGTTGTCAGGCCGGTTGTTTCTTATGATCGGTTGTTTCCTATGGTTGTGTGGTGTGGTGGGAGGCATTGAGGAAGTAGAGTCATAGCAGATTACTTGCTACACAGAAAAAAAATAAGTTTCGGTTTTGACAACCAAAATCCCGGTATTCAATAATTTTTTTTTAATTTCCTGTGATAAAGACTTCCCCTATATTTATAACAAAATTATTTCAAAAGAAAAAAATATATAAATTTACAAAAATGTTGGCATGGCTGGGACACGAACCCGGGCTTCCCGGGCGTAAAGCATACATACAACGAAATATTGTATTAAGTTAATGACAAATGTTATTGAAATTCATATTTTTTCCAATAACATGATTTTATTGAACATAATTCTTCTCTATTTTTTCTGTTTAAGGTGCAGAGGTGTGCCTTGTTTTGCTTTACAGGAGCCCAGAGGAGCACACCTCAAGGTGCCTTGGACGTCATTATTCACCAGCTATCGATAGAGGACTTTGTGGAGAGAACGTCGGCAAGAAGTATCCTTAGACTATCAGAGGCAGGTTTGGTGAGCACAAAAGCAACAGGTCACACAGCAATCTTGAATGAGATCAGTTTTAGGGAAAGGTCTCCGTAACTCCTGGGTTCACGGACTATAAGCTCGTTGAAATTGATTTCAGTAAGACATCCTCACTGACAATTGCGGATAGGGACTTTTGGGCTCATTCTGATATGTTCTATGACGGTTGCGCGGTATTTACAGATGGGTCCAAAATTGAAATAGGCACGGGTGATGGTGTCTATATTTTGGGGACGGACATTCGCAGGTCTTTTAGACTACCGATAGAATGTAGCGTTTTTAAGGCTGAGACCCTGGCGATCCTGAGTGCCACGGAACTGGTGGCCAATAATGTAGCTGAAGGCGTGGAGGTAACCTTCTACGTCGACAGTCAGGCGGCGCTAAAAGCTTTGAAGTGTCAAATCGAGTTAGTGACTATAGGAGAGCTCTCAACTTGCTCAGGGATAAATATAGTGTCAGACTATGTTGGGTTCCTGGCCACTGCAATGTTGAGAGAAATAAAATTTCTGATGAGCTGGCAAGAAGAGTGTCGGCTTTAGATGAGGGAATATGTGACAGATCGGGTAATTTACCGATAGGTGATTAATATAGAGAACTCGATAATTGGGTGTTGAGCAGAGCCAACCGTTCATGGGAGAGTAGGGAGCATTGTAGAGTCTCGAGGGCTATGTGGCCAAAACTTGACTTAGGAAGATCCGTACTACTACTGCGTATGAATAGGAAGGTGCTAGGAGTCTTGATAGGCGAATTGTCTGGTTACCTACTGCTCGGTTAGACCGAGAACCAGCATTTGGGAGATTGGCACTCCAGATTTTTGTAGGATGTGCGAGGATGAAGAGGAACCAGAAACCATCGAGCATATTATCTGCCATTGTCCGAGGTTGCAACATAACAAGCTTAGGTGACTGAGCAGACGTTTCCGTGAGAGCATTACTGATATCGCGAACTGTAAACTGGAAGATAATGAAGCTTAATGACAGTTTATAGGGTTATACGTGGGTGCAAAGAGGTTTTTTTAGCGGGTAAAACAGAATAGAACCACAATGGATTCATTTGGGTCTCCGAGTGGATGTGTGTTGCAACCCTTCCTTACCTAACCTTAGTATACGTATATCTAAATTACATTTTGAAGCTGTTGTGGCTTCAGTGGTTAGCGCGTTGCCTACCAAGTGGCAAGTGGCTTAAGTTTAAATCTTGGCTGGGGCAGCCAACCACAACACAAATATTTCTGATGCCTATGTAAATACACTCTAAAACATTACTTCAATTCATATATTGTCTAAATTTGTGTTGAAAATTTCTCCTTGTCTAAAATTACATCGATTTTGTAGTTATTTTATTAAAGAAAAAAAACTTCAAATTAAACATGTTTAATCCAAGTGGAAAAAATTTAACATAATAATACGGTTATGGCTGAATGGTAGATACATCAGGCGGTCGCGGTTCAAACCTGCACGCAGCCAATCGCTTTTTTTAGTAAAAACATTTTGTTCAAAAATAATGCGTGTGTAATTTTAGGTCGAAAGTAGTCTGTAAAGTGTTATCAAGTAAAATAATTAATAAAATATTTATAAAAAATTTATGTTGTTTCAACTTGAAATAACTTTGATTCAACATGATTCTTCGTGCTATCTCAGTATTAAATTCACATTAATTCTACTTGGAATAACTTCGATTCAATATGATTCTACATATTATTTCCGTATTAACTTCATTTTTATTTAACTGTACTAGAATATTACCTCAACATGAAATATTATTATTTCAAAAGGAAAACTGTTCTTCAATTACTGTAAAAAGTACATCTTACAATTGCTAGAGAAATACCTCTACCCACAATCGTCTTGTTGCAAAAGTTTAATTTTCATTGCATAAAAAATACAACTTCGTATACTAAAAAAAACACTTTTCCAAAATATTTCAAATATATCATTGCTTTCAAAAAAGTGCGTAATTTAAAACCAATACGTAGTTGAGAAATTAAATAAAATGAAAAACAACGCGAGTTTAATAATCAAAATAAAAATGCATACACATTTGATAATATTTATGTATGGACAGTAAGTATAATTTTTCTTTTTACAAAATTTCACAATGCACATGTTTGCACAAAAACTACACTCTCAAACATCAACAATCAAGTGAATGTAAAATAATACCAACGCATTCATCGGTAAACAAGAAATTTCAAACTCTTTAAATACCTGAACCTCGTTAGACGATTTCTATTTTTGATTTCAGAAGATTAGTTTGGAGAACCGTTTATCTCATGTTGGTTATCTGGAGCACGTGATTCGAAGGCTGGGGAAAGTTTTTGTGGGATTGCGATTATCGATTTATACAATTATATAATTAGCAACACTCGGTTTAACTATACTGAATATAAAATAAACTGAGAAAGCGCTGATAAGCAACATTGACTTTAAATAGAAAGCAATAACCATACACGTGACAATATGTAAAAATAGATACAAGATAACCTAAAAAACTCCATAACAGTTAGTAAGCTTCGTTCTAACCAAACATATGATGGTGCGTGACAAGCATTATTATAAAGTAATCATCTCTCGTATTCTATTTCTAATGATTGTTCGATTGAGTTCAAAAAAGAATAATAATAAATTAGGCAAATTATTAAATATGAGATACGGTTGACCTTATGATCCATCTCTGGAACCTTCTACTGGTTTCAAGCGCTAATCGCTAGAAAATCCCTAGACTTTTGAAGTAATTTAATAAGTAATCAACGAAACTTTCGAAGAAATGTCGAGAAAGTCATGTACGATTTAATGGGAGACAATGCCGCTCAGCTTGTCGTTCAATGATGTTGCCTATTTTGTCGATAACGATTATACAAATTTTTATTTTTTATTTAATCATAGAACGAACTTTATTTAATGTTTGTAATACTCAAATTTAACTTTTTAAAGTATGCCCCTGTGGCTGAGTGGTAGCAATGCTAGCCTGTCAGTCCAGAGGTCGTGGCTTCGCTTCCCGCCATAGACCCTGGGTGTTTTCTGCAGACAAGCTAATCGCTTCGCTGGTTGTTGTTTATTGCCGTTTCATTTAAATTATTGATGTTGAGTACTGACTTAGCTGGCATTCGAAGTGAGGCTGTTTAATTCACTACTTGTTTATAAGTTATCGCGCTAACCACTTTCCTGCAGCACCAGCTAAAACATCGACAACAAGAGGTCAACATATTCATTTGTTTGACCGGGCGCGGATCCAGCTTGAGCTTTTTTTTGGGGGGGGGGGGACTTCTAAGTAAAACATACTATTTTTCCAAACTTCTTTTAGAAACTCTATAGAAATTTACTCATTTGGGGGGGGGAATATCCCCTTCCCCCTTGTATCCGCGCCTGGTTTGACTGAAGACTAAACGTAAGACATTGTCGATTATCTTGTCCTTAACGGAGTGTGATTGAAGACTGCATGTAAGACATTTTCGCTCATATTGTTCTCAACAATTTGACTGAAGACAAAACGTAAGATACTGTCGCTCATATTATCCTCAATAAAGTTGAATTGGGGACAAAATGTGAGACATTGTCGCTCATGTTGTCCTCAACAATTTAACTGAAGAAAAAACTTAAGATACTGTCGCTCATATTGACCTCAACACGCTTGGATTGAGGACAAAATGTACCACATTGTCGCTCATGTTGTCCTCAACAATTTTACTGAATGCAAAACTTTGTAAAACACTGTTGCTTATATTGTCCTCAACAAAACTGAAAACTCGATTTTCAAAAATTGGAGTTAAATCAGTAACTTCAGAACTTTTGATTGCGGGAAGTTAAACCGCATCACGAAAAAAATAAATGTACAAAACATATATTTGGGTAAGTTCGGGTAATGTGGTATAGGTGGGTATTGTGGTACAGATGTTTTTCTCTAAAACGAAGAGCATAGGAATGATGCCACCAATCTTAATAGTTTGATGCTCTTAGAAAGTTACGAGTGCGTTAATGTATTAGAATTTCGCATGTAATAGTAAAAAGTATGCGTGGTCGCGTGCTTAAATTTTTCTGCGCTCTGTTAAAAATTTTGCTTTTTTCTAAAAACAAGTTTTTAAACTTCATTATTTTAATTTTAAAGTCAAAGTCTTATTAGTCTTATTAAAGTCTTATTAGTTGCATATATACAAGATTATTGCATGTGGTTTTCGCTAGTGGTATACCTAACCTGACCAGACATCCCGCTTTTGGCGGGAGTATTCTGTTTTTTTACGTCTATCCCGCTTAAAAGTTTTATCCCGCTTTTCCAATTTTACAACTATGTACAATGTAGTATGATTATTATAGTAAAAGCGTGTTAAAGTTTCTAAGCGGCATCTCTGGTCAGGTTAGGTATACCATACCTTCATATATTCCGAAGGTGTTGTATACTACATTATCAGAACATAGTACAGCACATTACCCGCCAATTTTTTTAAATGGCTAGTTTATAGGTTTTTTTATTGCAATTCTCTTAAACTTGGGATTTAAATACTTCCTTAATTTCCCGAATGTAAACCTAAGACTTGTAGTTAGTAGAACACCAGCTATGATATGTTCTAATCGAATCAAGTTTCTAAAAACTATAGCTAAATAAAAAAAAATATGTATACCACATTACCCGAACTTGCTCTAATGACAAATCTCAATTTTAAAAAAAGCTTCGGCTTACACTATGCAACAAACTGAAATTTTTAATACAAATTGGCGCCCGAGCAGGGACTTTTAATGTCCAAATACAACAACAGCGAAAATAAAAACTTTAACAACTACTACAACAGTAGAAAGTTCTGATCAACATGCTGAAAGCCATATGGGTATACTCCCTAAAAAAAAGGAGTTAACCAGCTATTTCCTAGAGTTCGGGCAAACTTGTACAGGAAAAGTGGAAGAATTCGCAAAATTTTTAACAACCGACCACGAGGCGGAAATAATGTGCAGACTTCTACAACTTTGCATGAGAAAACTTCGTTAGCGTTACCAAGTGTCAGTTGGGCAAAGTGCAAATCATCGCTTAAAGCAGAAAGTGTGGTCCCATCGTTTTCGGTGACTTCTTCCTACCCCAACGTTACTTTGAAAAGCTAGAGGATGAAAGCCGAAATCGCACCCAAAGGCAGCGCGAATCATTTAAAGATTATGTAATGAGCCCCAAGACTTGATGAAATACGCCGATTTATGTACGGCTCAACAACTAGAGAGAATCGATTTTAAGTATTTTAAAGAGAAATCTTTAACAAAAAAAAACTTCGAAATTTATTTTCGATATCAAAATCGAAATGATTTTCGAGAAATTCTCAAAGTGATTAAGAACAAATCAATAATGTTTAGACTTCCTTCCAATTGTTTTGTACATAATCGATTTTCATTAGTCCGCCGTCCATCAAGTGCGAAGTGTTAATAGTGGAAATAGCATAAATCATTTATTTATTTTCTTCTGCTTTTTATTTACTTATTTTTTCTATTTTGTAATAAAAAATTGTTTGCCAATACCAAAGAGGTCTAGCGGTGAATTGTTATAGGACTATATACAAATGTGATTGCAAAGACAAAACGACGTATGGCCCGGCAAATGTATGTTACGCATTGGTAAGCGATTGATGACAGACAATAATACTACATGCGACTGTGAGTGGATAGATACATGGATATATAGGGAAATAGTAAAAAAAAACATAAACAATCATAATAGAAATTGGAAAAAAAATCTGGAATAAAATAAAACTGAAAGTCATTGAACTGATTTATAATTATACATCGAGACAATTGTAATGATATCGAACACTTGAATAAGTAATAATAACAACAACAACGGACAGTCCGGTTGGTCACATCGTGGACATCGACCATGTGAAACTTTCAATTTTATTAAAATTAAATCAAAGAGTATTAAATACAAAAGTATTGAGGCGCCATGTTTTATAAAATGAAAATAATTCAACAAAAATTCAAGCAAACAAAACAAAAATCTAATCGAACAATTTGAAAATTAATCCATTAAATCGATTTTTTGTTGTTGTTTTGTGTAAATTGTTTTTATTGCTTAATACTTTTAAATTTTTGGTATGTTTTGTTTTTGTTGCAAACATAAAATTATGAATAATAATTTGAGATTTTTTTTTGCATATGATAAGTAAATGCTTATGAGTTCTTTTTTGGCTTTGTGTTAAAAAATAATGTATGACATTAAAACGCCCCCAATAAAAATAATTGTCGATTTTTTTCTATAGAACAATTCCGGTTTTTAATTTTGTTCTTTGCTTCAAATCGAAATTTATGCCAGCGACACACGATTCAGAATAAAATTTACGCTGTGTATTGTGATTTTTAAAATACGTTGCGATTTTTAAAATTGACTAGGAAAATTTTGGCTGCGCGGAATGACAAGTAGACCGGGAGGTCTCGAAACATATAAGTTCAGCCCTCCGCGCAGTCAAAATTTTCTTTGCCTCCAACCTTCACATTTGTTTCTAAATAAAAATATAATTTAATTGAAAACTTAAATTAAAACCGAACTCAAGCCATCTTGGATTTAGTCCATACAGTTCGACCAAAATTCATAACTTAATTGTTATAAACTCTAAAAGCACTTATCTAAGAATGTAAACTATTCAAATAAATTAACAAAACAAACATTCACACACTAGTATTGGTAATTACCAGGTCTCGGACTTTCATGCAACTAAAAATTGATTTTAAGCGCTTAACATATGCACCTAAAAATGAAAAATATGCCCAAAAAATTGCATTTACTTACGAACAAAGTACTAAAACTAAAATTATATGAATATATATTTTTTAATTTTTTATCATTATTAGAGAAAAAACATAAAACAAACATAATTGAGTCTATTATTTAATGCAACCGAACTATAGTTGCGTTGCCAGTCGACAACTGGAAATTAATAGTTACCAGAAAGGCACTAAATAGCAACTGAAATTGACAGCTCTCAGTTGCCAGTTGCTATCAGTAGTAACATTTTCAGGAACTGGCAACCCAACTGAGGCTCGGTTGCCATCATTAATTGGACTATTATTATTTTTTTAAAAATTGGGAAATATGAATTCAAAAATCTTTACTACTCCAAAAATATGCATTTATTGCCAAAATATGCAAAAATATGCACTTACTACCAAAATATGCAAAAATATGCAACTACAAATCGATGCCAAACTACTTAAAATTTGATGATTCGCACAGATAATTAGTCAATACCTCTTTATCTATCACCACATAAAACATGCATTTGCATGAAAGTCCGATTCCTGGTAATTACCGATATTAAAACATACTAGAATAGAGAAAAAACAAGAAGCTTAACACAAGACATAAGGAAAAAATGAAAAAGCTGAAAAAACAACTTTAAGACCGAAAGCATGAATTTATTTAAGGTAAATGATATTCAACTACTTAACTCGAAGCTACCGACTTTGGTCGAGTGGTCTAAGCGGTTAAGAACTCTGATAAGTAGATCGGGAGGTCTCGAAACATGTAAGTTCAACACTCCACGCAGTAAAATTTTTCTTTGTCTACAAGCTTCACATTTTGCTCTAAATAAAAATGTAATTTATGCGAAATGTTAAATTAAAACCGAACTCCAGCCGAAGTAATCAAATATGAGAGAGTAAAAAAATTTACATATGAAAATATATGGTAGCCCTACTGCTATTATTTTGAGTATCAAATACGTACATAATATATCACAATTTAATTCAAGAAAACACTATTGTTACTAATTTTTTTTATATAAATTTCTTGCATAAAAAAATGTTTAAGGAATTTTTATGAACAGCAATAAAATTTTGTAATAAATTTTTTATTAATAATGACGCAAAAACTGACTTACCAAAAAGTTTTCATATCTAAATTATTCGTTTTTTTAACTTCATAATTAATTTCTTTATAATTACCTGAAAAGAGACAAACAGAAAAACTCAAATTAGTTAAGCGAACAGACAGATAGACAGACAGACTGTACGTATTTATTTAAAAAAAATTAAATGATATCTTATGATAACTATTAAAACAATTGACATTGAAAATATGTATTTGTTAGAAAATTATAAATAATTGTCACCCTCTTTTTATTGTCATTAAAAGAATTGAAAAGAAAACAAAATTTGTTGCATAAAACAATTTAAATATGCAACTTGCATCTAACCCACTCTGTTGTAAATTACAGAACAGTGAATGAACCATTAAATTGGAATAAGGTTTTTATTAAATTCTCTAAATTGCAAATTAAGCGAGTGCCGCAAATGAAAATTATAAAACAAAAAAAACATTTTGAATATATAAAGATGATAATGACGATGTCGGCCGGTGGTTATGATGTACTATAGATGTGTTTTGACTTTTGTTTCACACTTGATTGTTATAATTTACATGTAATAACAACAACATCGTTATAGAAATAAAAAAGTACATATAAAACAATTTTTGTTTTCTAAAGTTTTGTGGCTTAGAAATTGTCAGAGGAAAATATGTTTTAAATGGATAAGAAAATTAAGTTATGAGTTTTAGTCGAACTGTATGGATTTATATCCACAGAAATTTAATTGATTAAAAGTAGATGATATTC
Organism: Panzeria rudis; assembly: GCA_956483635.1. Lineage (NCBI taxonomy): Eukaryota > Metazoa > Arthropoda > Insecta > Diptera > Tachinidae > Panzeria > Panzeria rudis. The sequence goes on along the minus strand of OY101450.1, from coordinate 122,872,677 downwards.
AACTCTTGACTGCAAGCCACAGACTTTGGTCGAGTGGTCTACGCGGAAATGAACTCTGAAGGGATTAGCGGGAGCTAACGAAACGACAGTTCAACCCTCCGTGCAGTAAAAATTATCTTTGTATACATGCTTCACATTTATCTCTATATGAAAATATTATTCAATTGAAAAATTAAATTAAAACAGAACTCAATCCAAAATAATTAAATTTCCTTGGATAAATTTGTTTACAAAAAATACCTTACTGCTAAATTTTTCTTTTAAAGAGAAAGAAGACCGATATATTTGGAAGTGGTAGGAGAGAAAGCTTTTTTTTTTTGCAACACTGGTAGTGTGAATTTTATTAAATTTTAGAGCAGTAGTGCAGCGCCACTGATGTCAAGTAGGCGCCTTAACTTATTTAAGCTTTACAGCCATTTTATTATATAGCGTTTTGACAAGACATAATTTTTTCCAAACTGTTTTTCGTAATTTTTAGCAATTTACTCGAAATTTTGAGGGTTCACGAGCCGAACGCAGCTCAGATTCGGATTCAGTGTGTCTAAATAAATAGGTCCGGTCAAATGTACAGACTTTTTTAGATGCCAGTGTTATTTAACTTCGCTAATGATTCGATGCTATAAATACCGACGCACAGCAGCTCATATATTTTTTCGTGTGGGTACTGTTGGCTGGGTAGTTAGCGCGTTTGACTACAAACCCTGAGGTCATGAGTTCAAGACTACTTTCGGGCAAGCCAACAACATCATGCATTTTTATCAAGTGCATTGGTGTGTTATTGTGTTGGTTGTTGTTGGACTCTTAAAGTGATGAAGGCATATCACTGATCAATTTGGCAGTACCAGCAGCGATTAATACTAACATATCCTAATGCACTTCACAGCACCCTCCTTCGTCGGTATAGTAGCAAAACCGTCGGCGAAGTAAAAGAACGAATACAATTGGCTACACAGCTTAAACAACTCAATGCATCTGCTTGACACCAGAAGTGCTTGCAACACAGCTCTACAAAAAACGCGCAATAGCAGGGTTGTAAATGAATTAAGCTTTCTATCTCTCTCCCACTTGACCACCTCTATCCCTTTCCCAAAAAAGGTAACACATTAATTAATTAACTGGTAGGCATTAATTGCCTGATTGTGTAACTTCTCATATTAAAAAAAAAATCTGTAACTTTTTAAAGGGTTGAACAATATATTTTTATCGTGATCCTGTATGATCGAGAACGAAAACTTACTCATGATTCCACATATACTTTTGACCGGATCAGGTGAAGCATAGATACTAGAGTGATCGATTCGGTTTTTCAACCGGTTTCTAAACCGGTTTTTTCTGCAATACGGTTGTCGGGTTTTTCAAAATGTTGATTTTTCGAATTTCGTATAGTCCGGTTTTTTTTAATTAAAAAATCGGCCCAGTCGAATACTTTTCGATACGTATATTTTATTAGCTTTTACTATATTAAAACTTGACGAACTTTTACTGTTGATTCTCCTAAGTATTTTTGTTCAAGAGCATTTACTGAAACAAGTAATTAAGGTGAACTAATTTTATAAGACGGTAGCAGGGGCGAATTAAATTGCCGAGTGTTGTGTTTTTCTTCCGACGGGGTTTTTTTGAATTTGGAACGATTTTCCGTCATCCCACGTCAAATTTGGTTTGTAAACAGACCGGTTTCGGCTATGTGCCAACTTCAGTGTTCTATTGAATACTCAATTCAATAGAACACTGAAGATGGCACATAGCCGAAACCGGTCTGTTTACAAGCCAAATTTGACGTGGGATGACGGAAAATCGTTCCAAGTTCTTGATAGGTACAATACCATCTCACTTTTAGGCAACCTGCTATTTGGCAATATTTTTTTACATTTCTAATATTGTTAAGAATTATGGGGAAAATGTTTCCAATTTAGCTTAGAAATAAGATGGTATCCATACTTATCAAGAACTTGACCCTCATCTGATCTCAGTACTTTTAACGGCCGAAATTTTTGGATAGGAACTTGGCCTTATTTTCAAAGTTACGTTTTTATGCGGTTAGTATTTACTCTTTTTTTTAAACCAAATTAAAATCAAAACTTTTGCATTATAACTTTGTCACAAAAAAACCGGTCGACCGGTTTTTTCTGAATTTTAAAAACCGTAACCGGTTTTTCTAAGATTTCAAATAGTCGAACTATTCGAAAACCGGTTTCTGGAAAATGTCAACTAATCGATCAACCTAATAGATACTCTACAATTATATTAAAGAAGTAATTTAAAAAATATGTAAATATTAAATGTCAAGTCCTGTTCTTATATAAGAGAATAAAAGAAAGAGTTCTTTCAATTATCTGCTTGTAACAATTTTTCACTGCATTTTTCTTTTTTTTTCATTATAGTCTCAAAATTTTTTGTAAATATGAATGGCATACATACTATTATGTACGTACGTGTATGTATTACATAGTAACAATGTGTAAAAAAATCACATATTAAGCAATAAAACTACATACGAATTTACAACAACGAGCGAGTTTAGTTCAATTTGAAGAGGGTACAAACTAAAACGAGTACATTTAAGTGGATTTGCAAAAAAGAAAAAGAAAATAAGCCAGTGATTAGATGTTTAATGTTAGTTGTGTAACACACATGATGATGATCACGATGATGATGATGATGAGGGCAATTTTTACAAACAATTTCGGAAATTCACAGGGAAATTGAAAAGCTTATAACCACAACTACAAAGTGAATTTGCATCTATTAATAACAAGACTTGAAAAAATAATAAAACGGTAAAACGTGATGGGTTTTCAAAAGCTTAGAAAAAAAACTAATGCTGCTGGTGTATAATAAATAAAGGTCATTCTTTTAAATAGAAGTAGTGCATATGTGTATATAATGGCGTAACTAGGATGAAATATTTCATAAACATACTATAGGTATGTATAAACAAATCTTAGCAGTACCGGGCTCATTTTTTGAAAACTCAAGTCTTTTAAAGCCCATATTTTCCAAATGTGTGAAGCAAAATGATTTCCTTTGATAAATCTTTAAGAAAAACTTAAAAAACGAACACTCTCTTTTTGTCAAAAATACGTTATCTTTTTAACAAATTTTAAAACTTTGACTTTAAACATCTTTCATAACTAGACGAATTAAGATACTTACACGAAATTTTCCAGTATTATATTACAACTTCTTAAAAATCAAAGAGTATTTTGGAAATTTTTTTTCTTCACTAAAACAGAAGATATTAGTGAAAATACAAGTTAAGTCAAGGTTAAAAGGAATAATTTGGCAATTCGAATGCAAATATGTTTAGAAGATGTTTAGAAGATAGATAAAACGATGCACTGTGGTTCCAATTGGAAAAAATAGTGATAAAACTGTATCTTTAAAACTTACGATCCGATTACAAAACGATGTATGTAAAAATCTTAGAGGACGCTCTAAGCTTTAAGATTGTTGAAACTTAGACCACCCTGTGTAAACACACGGTAAGCTACAGGATGTCAAAGTTGATTAGCTCGGGCATTAAAAGCCTTGTTGGCTTTATAACTTTTACAAACATTATCAGATTTTAAGCTAGTTGTAAAGGTAATACCCAGTAAAAAAGTTGCTTCCAATAAAGCAGGCTTCTACTATTATGGAATAAAAGTAGCGCTGACAAACCTGCTGATATCGCTGCTGATTTTTGTATGGCGAGTTCCCGGATTGGAGTACTACAATTTTGCTCACAAAAGCGCTTTTGAAGCGCTGAAAACCATCAAGATTTTCAGTACTAGAGCTGAATATATATGAAAAAATTGTTCGATGTGGACTGGCGTCGTTAACGCCATTTTGAATTTTTCTTATTTCTTTACTTTATTTATTTTTATTAATTTCATATTTTTACGCAATGTTTGTTATTTTAACTTCAACTAGTATCGAACTAAGAACCTTCAGGTTTGAAGTCCAACGTACCAATCACTCGACCAAAAACACTGTTGCAAAACGGCACCAAGAAACTCAAATAAACTTACTCTTCATTCTCGCTTATAAACCTGCTTTGGATCAGCACTATAAAATCAGCTTTTTGTATAGCTTGTGTACGAAGCTTTTCTATAAGTAAAAAGCAAATACTTTTCTCGCTTCAAAACCTGCATTCTTGTGATGCTATGAAATCAGCTTCTGAGCAAGCTCATATTTTAAAGCGAATTATGAAGCGCTTTATTTGTGCTTTACTGGGTGCTTTACTGGGTGAATAGCCAAAGAAAATACACTTTATTTCATTAAGATATCTTTAATATTTTCAGGCATATTTGGATTTGAATTTTACAATTTTGGTTTTTTGGCTCGACTTTGTTTGCGATTTTGCAAATATCTCCGGTAGTAGCATAGCCAAAATTTTCAAAAAAGAAAATTTAGGATTTAAAAAAATCCTTGATAATATGCAGAAGAAATTTTTAAGTTATCTCAATTTATGTAGCCGTGAAAAAAATCAAAGTCAAGACTTTGAAATGATAGTAAAAAATTGCTAAATTTTGACAAAAAATAGAAGTTAGTTGTTGGACGTTTTTTTTGCTGCTCTCCTGTCCCCTTATTCCGTAATTCGCTAAAGCTAAAGCCAAATCTCGATCGCTAAAATGCTGAACAAATACAAAATTAAAAATTTTTGGCGATGACAAAAAACACTAAAACTTCGGCGGATTAAGTTTTTAAGACATTCTCTAATTTAGCAATACACGTTGCAAAATTGCATTCATAGCCAAAAATCGATAAATTTACTTTATAGATTTTTAGCGATAGAGATTTAGCTTTAGCGAGTTACAGAATAAGGAGGCTGGTCACATTTAATTAAATAAGTGTATTTTCTTTGTATATTTATAAAGCCCTTATGACACTACATTTTTCTTGCATTGTTTTGCTATAGGATTGAAAGAAAGAAATAGCAAATGATAGAAAGAAACAACTATACAAAATGTAAACAAAACGTAATGGCTTCTTTAAGTGCTGCCTACTTTTTATTTGTAATAAAACGACAAAAGAAAAAAAGTTGAAAAAAAGAGGCGCTAAGTCGCTGAATTCGTGAATAAACCGCTAACTTGGCAGCACTTTAATGTTTCAAGCGTGACATGTCAATTTTAAGTTGAAAATTTTTACTTTTTTTTCAGACCCCCATTTTTTATCGATAACATTAGTAAAAGCTTTGACAATTTGGTATTTATCTTAATATAGCTGAACTCTTTGCACCTGATAAAATTTCCTATTATATTCTATTTGAACTGTTCTCCAAAATTTGAAAAATGAAGAAAAAATGTAGTGTCATAAGGGCTTAAGATTCACAAAAAATTTAAATTCATTAAAGTCGGATAATATTTGTAAAAGTTATGAGGACAACAAAGTTTTTTATGCCCGAGATAGTCAACTTTGACACCCTATAGCTAACCGTGTGTTCCAACAGGGTGGTCCAAGTATCAACATTCTTAAAGCTTAGGTCCTCCTCTATGTTTTTCACATATATCGTTTTGTAGTCGGATCGCAAGATTCAAAGATACAGATCTATTGCCTTTTTTCCAATTGGAACCACTGTACGATGCCACACACATTTCTTTTTTATTTTGCTATTTGCTTTCCGAAAAATCAAATATCTTTCAAATCGGTCTACATTTGTGAGAGTTACGAGCTTAGAAATGTTTTCATGACGCGAGGTGGTCGAATTTGAAACCCTATATCTCATCTTGTGTTGTAGCAGGGAATTTAGGCTTCACCGTGATTCTCCGGCCACTAAAAACCGTTTGGAAGGACCATAAATAACTTGCAATCAATCATGGCTTTTTTTCTTCTCTCTCTCTCTCTCTCTCTTATTGTTGTAACAACAGCAGAGTTTGTAGACTATAATTACTTTCTAACAGAAGGGAATATGTACTATATTTCTGTGTTATTAGCACTTCGTGGACATTCACTTTTGACAGTTTTTCTTTTCAAATCAAAGTACCGACCGACTGACTAGCACTTTCGTTTAGAAGTGCTAAAAATTTTGTATTTTTATTTTTTAAATTATTTTGTTTGGTTGACTTTCAATTGATGAAAATTGCATGTGTTAATTGAAAATATGCAAATTAAGTTTTATTTTTCTAGTTTTTCTTCTTCCATCATTTTATTTTAGTTTTAAATTTTAGCCTTTTTGCTTTGTTTTGTAAAAATGTATATTTAATTTTTTCTTTTTAAATTTTTCTTTAGGTGTCTACGGATTGGATTTGATTTTTATTTCTTTCATTCTGTTTTTTTTTCAGTATTTACGATGTAACCAAGCGTTAAATATATTTTCATTTCTCAATTATTTACGTTTAGTTAGTACGTACGTGTATGCTTTTTTAAAGCAGGGGTGTATCCTCAAGGAAGGGAAATGCCGAAGAGCGCCCAAAGTTTTCATTATCTATATGTACATAATCTGATGTGTGATGGAAATCGATCGATTTCAAATGGTGCCGATTTCAAAAAACAAATTCTACTCAAAGATAGGTGACTATTGATGTTTATTTCTTTTGTTGTCAACGCTTAGAATATTTTATTCAAACTTAAATACGATTTCACTGTAGTATTAGTTTTGTGAAATTGCGCGATTTAGAATAGTTCAGAATTTTAGATGGTTTGAACAAATTTTAAACTATTGTAAAAAAAATTTCCTCCTTCCAATTATATATTTATTTAGCTCCGCTCCTGTTTTGTATTCATGTGTGCAATTTTTAAGTTGCATTTTTAGGTTTTTATTTTTATCTATGAAATTTCTGTGTTAATACTTGTATCAGTTTGTTCTACCAACGAAATTATATTTTCTGGGGATCGTACATGTTTTTTGCAATACCAAAAAATTAGGTCGTCAAAAGTAAAAATTGAAGCATAGAAAAATGACCAAAAATCAAATGCAAAATAAGAAAATTATTTTGGGAATTATGAAACTTTTCTTATTTCCAATAGATAGATTAAACAGTATGAATACACGCAAAAAAAACATGGTTGAGGCAACCGAAGAGCAACAAACTATGATTGGATATATGGTTGCAGTCAAGCCATACTATTTTGAAACTAAATTTGTTTTAACCATAATAATGTTGCCTAAGTTAACAATAACATTGTTATATAACCATGTCAATGGTTCCATTTAACCATACATATGGTTCCATTAATCATACATATGGTTTCATTAACCATACATATGGTTCCATTTAATCATGCATATAGTTCCATTTAACCATACATATTGTTCCTTTAAACATACATATGGTTCCATTTAACCATACATATGGTTCATTTAACCATACATATGGTTCCATTAACCATACATATTAATCTATTAACCATACATATGGTTCCATTAATCATACATATGCTTCCATTAACCATATATATGGTTCCAACTAAACACACATATGGTTCCAATTCGCCACAGATGTGGTTACATTAGCCATACACATTAATCTATTAACCATACATATGGTTATATTTAACCATACATATTGTTCCAGTTAGCTATACATATGGTTCCATTAACTATACATATGGTTCCATTTAATTATGCATATGGTTGCATTAACCATACCAAAGTTGCAAAGTTGCAATTCAATGCGACAGTTATACAATACAACGATTGAAATGTGTAGAAAAAGTTCATGAAACTGATGTAATGCCAGTTTTCTGCCCCATTTTCCTCTACGGAATCTGGAAGTACGAGTACAATCATACATGATTATGTATATTATACATGATCATGTATGCAAATATAACACTTTAATTATATGGAACTTACCTTTTTATTTTATTTATTAAATCTAAATCTGTTTTTTTTTACAAAAAGCTAACACAAATGAACCGACCGCTTGAAATTTAAATACAGAAGCGATAGAAAAGCATACAACCAAAGTTAACAACAAAAACTTTTTTAAAAACAAACAGCCGTGTCTGTTTTATAACCATAGTTTCATTGAAAATAAACTGACTTAAGATATTATAGTTCTTGTTATATTTTACTTTTGTATAATCATACTAATGTTGCATTTTTAAATAAACCATGATTGTAGGCAACACTTTTTTAGCAATGTACATTGTTAAATGCAACCATGCTGCTATTTCTATAATGTGATGATTGAATGTAAACATGAGCTCATTTCTCGTAAGCTAATTAAGGTTCATAATTATTTAAAACAATAATAACTTATTTATCAGAACCATTAGGAAACATGACAAATTTCAAATTTTTGAAAATCCAAATGTAGTTTATTACAAAACCTAAAAATCTAGGAGTAAAAATCGCAAACTGTTAATGAAAATGCTAAATCTTACATATCCTTCACCATAGTGGAGAGGAGGTAAGATTTTATAAAAGATGGTTTTAAATGAATTCCAGGAACTATTTCTTGTAAAAATTTCGAACTGTTTTTGCGATTTTGAATTTTTTAATATTTTTTTCGAGTTTATTATGTTCTTTTTACAAATGTCAAAACAAATTATATCCTAAAACAAAATTCTTTCAGTGTATAAATTTTTTGGTAATTTTTTTGACAAATTACCGGCTTTTATTGAAATTTAGATTTTTTTTGGAATTTGCAGCCCTTTTTCTTGAACTAACGATATGTAAACATTTTTTAAGTGAAATTTTAATTTTTTAGTTCAGTCTCGAGTGCTAGTGCATTTAAATTTTTTTTATTTAAAATTTTTTTTATGATTTTTTGGTGAATCATGCATGATTGTGGGTATTTTTTCCCAATCAAGCGAGTGTACGAGCGGCTGTCTAAAAAAGTCAAGCGGGAGTGAGTGTGCAATAGTGAAATTTTAGCGGGACTGTTCCGTGATTGCTGTATTTTAATATACAGTTTGAAATGTATAAATAACCCTTCTTGGCAGTGGGGTAAAAAGCAATTCCAAAATTCTGAAATACAAATAGAAATTGTTGAATACTTTATACAACGGTTTTGGTAAGTTTTGATGGTAATAACGTGCAAATATTTCGTGTGTATGAAATTTTTTTAAATCGGGAGAGTTTGTTAACGTGGGTAAAAAATTACTCAGGATCGCATCTCTATCAGCTCAACCTAAATCAGAGCGTTGGGCGTCATTTTACCACAAAATATTTGCTTTGAATGTATTGTAAAAGCGTACCCTGCTGCTTACGCGACGCTTAACGCTCTGATTTAGGTTGTGCAGTATGTAGTGTTTAGATATTGCTGATGATCCATAGTAAAATAAACACTTGAACGAATTTTTACAGAACGGTCCAACATTTAGGATTGTAAGATGTCTGCGGCCTTCAGAAGCAATCAACTTCCCTATCTATGAGGATCCAGAACATTTATAGTTTACTATAATATAAGTAACATGCGCAATGCTGCCGAAGTTTTCTTGTATGGGAGGTGACACACCCCCTTAAAAATTTTAGGACAAAAGTATGCTATAACCTTTCCATGCACGAAAAGAGAAGATATTGTTGTGGCATGGTTGCGTCAACAATGTCATGTTTCCCAATGTATGTTATGGTTGTAGCAAATAAATGTGATCCTTAATTAGTTTACGACAAAAAACTCATGCTTACATTTAATCATGACATTATTAGCACTCAGCAGCAAGGTTAATATTATTATTAAAACAATTCGAGCTACAGTCATGGTATATTTAAAAATTCAACAACAGTATGGTTCTATAACAATAAAATATGATTCTTGTCCATACTATTTTAAAACGGTTTACTTGCATCCAAGCTTTGGTTACAAAAGAGACATGGCTATCTGCTTCCAAAAAAGTTTTGGTTCTATCTCTTGGTTGAATGCTTTTTGTCAGTTTTTTGTTTTATTTGAGAGCTGTTTGTTTTGTTTGTGTGTTGGTTTAAGAAAATAGAAAATAAATAAAAATAAAATAAATTACAAATAACGAAAACTGATAAATGCTAGCAATTAATATTCGGCCATGTTGTGAAAACCATTTGAAAACGAAAAACAGTGTTCTTTTAATCGGACAATTTAGTGCATTCGTAGCTTAGTTCAGATAAAATATCTCAAACATCTGAAACACAAAAATTAACTGAAAAGCTACAATATTTCAAAACGAAATCGTTTTCAGAACGTGGCAGATTGTAAATAAATAAAACATGTGTCAGCAAATATGTATGTATATATCTATGTGAAAATATACATATAATACTTTTTATTTTAGATTCCACACGTTGACCAGTTAAAAAAATAAAATTTTAACCATATATATGCTTGTTTTGAACCATATTCATGGTTATTTCAAACCATATACATATTGTAATTTTGAACCATATATGTGGTATTCTTGAACCATATATATGGTTATTTCAAACAATATATTGTAATTTTTAACCATATATATATGGTTGTTTTGAGCCATATATATGGGTATTTCAAACCATATATTGTAATTTTTAACCATAATATGGTTATTTCAAACTATATACATATTGTAATTTCACACCATATATATATATATAGATATATATATATATATATATATATATATATATATATATATATATATATATATATATATATATATATATATATATATATATATATATATATATGGTTATTTCAAACAACACCTTGTAATTTTGAACCATATATTGTTTTGACCATATATATAGTTGTTTTTAACCATATTATATGTAAAACAGATTTTTTAACCATATATTCAACCATATATTCAATCACAGTATGTTGCTCTGCGATTATGGTTGCCTCAACCATGTTTTTTCTTTGCGTGCGGGTGCAGAGAACAGGTTCACAAAGTTTTATAGTGATCGGGTTAGCAGTTTGGCTGCCCATTGTATAGAGACAAACAAATATTAATTTTTGTATATAACATGGAGTCAGATCGTAAATGAATACATAATTCAAAAATTCCCATTTTTAGTGTGGGGTATAAAAATATGTTAAAAATACGTAATGGACAAGTGCTTATTTTTAGTTCCGAAAAGTATACATATTTTTCACTAATAGAAAAATTCCGATCTCGATAGTAACGACCCTTTTCACAATGTATGATTAAGAGTTAACGTGGACTTTAACCCTAAGTTTTGTATGCCGAACTTGCCGTTAAAGTCCACGTTAACTTTTAATCATACATTGTGAAAAGGGATTTCGATTCCAAAGAAAATTTCCGTCTTTTGTTTTCTGAAGAAGTGCCTTACGAAATTTAAACTACTTTCAATCGGAAGGATATTCTGTGACATGGCTGATTAAGAAATATCTTGTTAAATCATCCATTACAAGTAAATGACATTTATATATTAATTAGGTTTTAATGATTTTAAAATTTTATTAGATTTTCTGTCGCATACAAAAGTAATATGCCACATTTGAACTGCACTAAGTTTGTTGCAAGTTTCTACTTTTTTTCTTGTTTCATTGCAAACATTTTGTAAAGATTGATTGATAACGCCATCATATCGTGTACGACATCATCTTCTCTATTTTTGGTGTGGTTGCCATCATGAACAACAAAAACAACAACAACATCATCATAGAAATTGTATCGAACATTTTTAACGCATGATAAATCATACAATTGTTTTACAATAATTCGATTTGTACTTTTCAATGTTTTATTGTTCGATTGTGAATTTTTTTCATACATTTTATGGTTTTTTTATCTTTTCCTATAACAATTGTTTAGCAGAAGTCGTCACTCGTAATTGAGTTGAAAAATAATAAACCGAACGGGTGTATGAAAAAAGTTTACGAACTTTTTGTATTTTTTATATAACAGAAAATATGTTGTAAAGCACTGGCTGCATTTTAGCAACAATGTTTTCCGTGGTAGCCGATTTTAAAGTTCTGGGTATGAGGTAGTTCGTAGAAGCACAAAAAAGTTAATTAATTCAAAGCATACACGACAGAACATAACATCATGCTGTTATGTTCGGAGCATGCTGCAACCCCTCATCAGTGAGCATGTGTTTCTCCACGTTTGAGGTGTTGTCGCTTGTGTGGGAGTTTTCGTCTTATACACAAATCATTTCACAGAAAAGAATACGAGAATTATTACTCTTTTATTATAAACAATTTGTGGAATAAATTGAAAAGCTCTAACTTTAGCATCACTAACTTAAAGCCTCATTTAGAAAAATATGGATTATTTTGGAACAAAATATGGTTCAATTGGAGAAGCTTATCGGGCATTATTTTTTCAGTGATGAAACATACTTTAGTGAATAAGGGGCTATTCACATATTACGTAACGCTCCAGGTGGGTGGGATGTTAAAGATTTGTTACGGACTAGATACTTTATACAAAAGCTCTGAAAATAGCGTTACGTAATATGTGAATAGGCCCTAAGTGGAATTGCAGTGATGGTCATCACTCGCATTTAAATACATACTTGTTTTTTTTTTTGTTTGTGAAATTTCGTTCGAAAATTAGATGGATGATCGATCACTTTACAAGACAAGGCAACAATTTTGGCAACCACATTTTATTTCTTAATACCGATTTTGTTCATTTCTACTTCAAAATATTTTAGTTTCCCACTACTTTCAAAGACAACCGTTCAAAGTGTCATGTGTGTTAACAAAATAATAGACATACATAATAGCAAACATTTCCGCAGAACCAGAAATTTCTGGAAATGTATCTGCCTCACCTACATTTACAAGAACCAGCAACATTTTCAGCCAAGACAGGAGTTGTTGTTTAGCTTGTAAATTTGTAATAAAATCAATTGTTTTTTTTTGTCTTAGAAAATAGACCGTGTTTAATCAAATGTAACGGAAAAATTATTATTGAATTTTATCAAATAATTATTCGATTCGTAAAGATACAAAGTTGTTAAATTGATAAGATTACAAGTGTAAAACTATAATGTATCTTAAAGAAAACAAAATATGCTTTTTTTATAGAATGTAATGATTTTTGAAGAAAACTTAATAACTGTTTATAGCCCAACATTTTGAAAATAAACAAATTGTTTGGATTCTAGGAGCTCTAAACAAACATAAGTAAAAACTTTAGTTTTACCTCTTTTTAAAATTTCCATTAATTAATATGAAGAAGGTTACGCATCTTGGCAATAAAAGTTTCAAACTCAAAATTATTTTACTAATAGTATTTTAATACAAAAGAAAATGCTACATTTTATATAGCCTTCACCAACCTATAAAAAAAACTTTTGACAAATTGAATTGAGTTAAAAGGAGAATATGTTAAAGTTAAGATTTGTTAAAGTTAAAATTTTATCGGACACATAATTCGTTTTTCATTATTATAAGTACAAATAAATAAATAAACAAATAAAAACTTTAAGCAAAAACTGTCCTATAAGCTAAAGGGAAGTTCTTCTTGCCTTTAATTTCAACGTGAGGCTTATGCTGTTGGAGCTGCCATAGTTTTCAAAAATATGTAAATATAAGAAACATGGAATTCTCGGGCATAGTTTCAGGAGCAATAACAAAAAATGCTTTCTTCTTTTGCTGTATGTGCTAAAATTATTTTAAACTAGATTTGCCCGCCCGCTTCTCGCGCTTAAAGTTCGCTTTATGACTATAAGGTGTCTGTAAAATATAATAATATAAAGTTCTTTCCATATTGTTAAAATGACATGCCAGAAGAGGCCTGTAAGAATGCCCACATTAGGAAGCGGCTTGGAAGGCCTGCACCGCAATGACAGCATGAGTAATAAATTAAGTAAAGTGAGACTTTGACTCGCACACGAAGGGTTCCGTACGAATATACATGTGTATATCCCTTTTCGTTTTGCCCCTTTTTTAATTTTGCAAGCTTTTTTCAATGTGCTTTTTGTTTAATTTTATTTGATAAGTATTTTTCGTTGTTTTTGGCGATTTTTTTGCGCTTTTTTAATTTTTGTGATTTATTCTGGCAATTTTTCGTTTTTTGCAATTTTTTTTTGTTTTTTGCCGATTTTTTAGTTTTGGCGATTTTTTGGTTTTTGGCGTTTTTTAAAGTTTTTTCACTTTTTGACGATATTTTTAGTTTTAGCGATTTATTTTAGTTGGGGCGATTTTTTTCATTTTTGGCGCTTTTTTCGGTTTAGGGGATTTGTTTCGGTGTTTGGTGATTTTTTTAGTTATAGAAATTTTTTTTTTGTTGACACTTTTTTTCATTCTGGCGATTTTTTCCGTTTTTTGGCGATTTTTGGTTTCTTGCAATTTTTTCCTTGTTTTTTTCTAATTTTTTTTTAGTTTTAGCGTTTTTTTGGTTGTGGCGCTTTTTTTAAGGTTTTTTCGCTTTTTGACGATATTTTTAGTTTTAGCGATTTATTTTAGTTTTGGCGCTTTTTTGATTTTTGGATTTTTTTCGGTTTTTTATAATTTTTTTAATTCAAGCGATTTTTTTGAAGCTTTTTTTCGTTTTGACGATTTTTTTGGTTTTTAGCGATTTTTTTAGTTTCGGCGCTTTTTTTTTGGTTTGGCGCTTTTCTTCGTTTTGGTGATTTTTTTATTTTTGGTTTTTTGATATTTTAGTTTTAGCGATTTTTTATGTTGTAGTGCTTTTTTTCGTTTGCCGACTTATTTCGGTTTTTGGCGTTTTTTTAGTTTTTTGGCGATCTTTTTAATTTTGGTGATATTTTGTAACGCTATTTCACAAAGATTTTCAACAGAAAGCTTCTCAGCACTATACTTGACAGATCAGCAGAATATAGAGGATCGTGAGACACATAAGGGGATGCTCAGATATAACGTAGGTTGAAGACTTATTACGGTTCAGAGAATATGTACTAAACGTTCCAAAAGGGGGATGGAATCTAAAAATAGCGTTACGTAATATGTGAACAGCTTTTAAAGTCATAAAAACAAAATAAACGGAGGAAACAAGAAAAAGCTAGTTTATGTCTCAGTAATTCATGAACCGATTCGCTGATTTTTATTAGTATAATTCTTCGGGCATATTCCAGCGGATTGAGCTATAATTTTAGATCATATGTTATTTAGGGCCGTCATGAACAACGTTAAGGATTTGTTACGGATTAGATAATTTACACTGAAAATTTTCTAAAAAGAATTACGAAAATAGCGTTACGTAATATGTGAACAGCCCCTAAATGTAAATTTTTTCTACAATGGTTTAATTTGATTCGTTTCCCTATGAAAATATAAAACAAAATGTTTTCAAGAACTTTTAATTTGTTGGTCTCGGTGGACTTTTCGGTGGAAATGCCCATATGATTAACTACGATCATTTTGAAATTGTGGGCAACTGAGAAGCCATTCAGAACAAGCACGAAAATAGTTTGTCTGGACATTTTCTGTTCGTCTTATTATTAAACAATCTATTTCTTTACACTTTACGAATCATTGTTGTTATTATTAAAAGTTTTTTTTAAGAATTATTACTATTATTAATATTTTTCAGAAGAAAAAAAGTTGTTGTAATAGTGCAAATGATCTTTATTATTTATAATTTGTATTTCTCTATTCAAAATGATCGTATAAAGTGTTTAATTCACATTGCCTTTCTTGCATAACAATGAAAAAATATGTATATGTAAGTAAGTGCATAAGATAATTTTTGCAAATAAAATGTTTTAACTTAGACTAGCATTTCAAATTATAATAGAACAGATACATACAACAACAAAAATTATAATACTCGTAACAATAATAAATATGTAGTTAAGTAAACTATACAAAAGCAGATGCTTATTTATTGTATTTGAATTTAAATACAATACTGAAATGCACTTGAAAACTATTTAACTTGTGCTTAAAAGTAGTATCTAAACAATTGAAGTCATTGTTAAAAATTTCTTTAGAGCGAAATTAAAGATTTTGTTTAATAATTTCAGAAGAAAAAAACTGTAGCAATACGGGGACAGAAGACAAGTGAAATTAATTTAATTGAATTATGAAATTAAATGATTATTATAAGAACCTAGGCCAATAAACTAATCCTATTGTATAGATTTTTCTAAGTTCATGTTCATTGTTTAGGGTTCCGTACACCAAGAGTGTAAGGGTACCCTACTGTTTTCGCTACGCTGTCCATCTATCTGTCTGTCTGTCTGTCACAGGCTGTTTTCTCGGGAACCATAAGAGCTACTTACCTGAAACTTTCACAGAACATGTAAAACTTTTGCCGCTACAACAAAAAATATATGACAGTTAAAAATTAAAGGGCGTTCTAAAGCGAGCAACGAAACATGTTGAAATACTAATGTGTATACAGACACTTATACATAGATACTTTAAATTTTCAAAGTTCGTGTTAATTGGTGTATTCTGTAGAATAGACTACACCAAATAACACCGATAAACAATAACTGCCTGGCTCACGATGTCGACAAGTCGAGTTCGTTCTCATATTTATATTGAAAACAAAAACAAATTTAATGTTTTTATTATTGTTCTCATTATAAATATGAGAACGAACTCGACTTGTCGACATCGTGAGCCTGGCAGTAAAAATTAAAGGATATTCTATCAATTAATGTAATTTTGCTATGTAATTTAGACAATATGCTATATCTTGGAAACCGTAAGAGGTAAACTCTTAAAATTTTCAAAAACGCTGAAACTAAAAAATTCCAAAATTAAAAAAATGTCAAAATGAAAAGTCATTAACATGAAAAAAGCGCTTAAAGGAAAAAAGCACCAAAACTAAAAATAAGCGCTAAAATTTGAAATATCACCAAAACTAAATATCACCAGAAAACTAAAAAAAAACACCAAAAACCGAAAAAAGTCGTCGAAACGAAAAAAAACACTACAACATAAAAAATCGCTAAAACCAAAACTATCATCAAAAAACGAAAAAAATCGCCAAATATGAAAATATCTCCAAAACGTAAAACAAGCACCAAAGCGCAAAAACTAAAAAAAATCGCCAAAAACCAAAAAATTTGCCAACACGAAAAGTGTCAAGACAAAAAAATCGCTAAACCAAGAAATCACAAAAAACCGAAAAAGTCCCCAAAACCGAAAAAAGCGCCAAAACTGAAAAAAGCACCTAAACTAAAATAAATCGCTAAAACAAAAAATATCGTTTCCCCCCTTTTGGTCTGATCGTGCATAATATCGGTACATGAAACTATGTGATCTTTACATCTGAGGTGTTGAGCAAAAACTCCCCTTCAGCGGCGATATAGCGGGAAAAAATCTGCAACAAAAATGTTACCCGTGGTCTTGTACATAAAAAAGCTGAACACATCTTATACCTTAAACGTAAGGCTTACAAGATTTTCTATGCCGAGTACGAATTGTGTATAAGTACGAAATTAACCCTTAAACACATTTGAAGTTTTAAATGATTTTTAGCGTTCGGGTTAAGTAAGTCTCTTTAAAGACCTATAGTAGATTTTTATGGCGAATATATTTGTATATCGCCGCTGAAGGGAAGTTTTTTTTACCCATTTTTTCAGAAATGTACAAAAATACCCATAAAGCGAAGAGTTAGAGGGTTAAAATGTTCTAGCAAAATGTTTCTCCTAGTGATTTACATAAAAAAGCTTAACACATCTTATACCTTAAACGTAAGACTTACAAAATTTCCTATGCCAAGTACTAATTGTGAATAAGTATGAAGTTAACCCTTAAACATAGTTTAAGTTTTCAATGATTTCTGGTGTATAAGTTGAGTATGGTGCTTGGTAGTAAAATTTTATGGGCATCATTTTTGTAAAACATTTTATCCCCACACTCCCCCATTTTAGGGGTGTTTTTACGATTTTTTAGAAAAGAACCAAAAATGAACGTTATGTGGGGAATGCTGAACATACCCTATACCTCATGAAAATTATTTAAAGATTATGTAAAGAAAACATAGTTTCATGTAGCGATATGCTATACGATCAGGCCTAAAGGGGGAAACTTTAGCCCCTCTAAATTAAGATTCCGATGTGATCTTGCAAATCGCCAACACATGTATATTTTAGTTTTGTCGGTTTACAGATCCAACTTCGTAATTTTTTTCTTGTTGTATAGTATTACTGAGATATGTGACAATGATCAGGTTCATTCTCAGCTATGGATAGAACTTTCAAATGAATCATTATGCAAGATGCCAGCCCTCCCTAGATGCGGGACTGATTGTTGGTCTGGTGTAGGACAGTAGACAAGAGATATCGCTGAAAGTAGACTATGGTAGAAAATAAAAAAGAACTTTTTTTAAAAATACTTCTGCGATACACCTCGTAGATTTGGATTTTATTTTTTATTAAATGAATTTAAATATCCATTTCTCTTTTAATTTAATGAAATCAATAAATTAACACACACTTGAAATTTTACTACTGAAATTTTATTCGAATACTCGAATTTCATTAGTCATCGTACAAAATTGTTTTGATTTTAGAATTAATAATTCACTGAAAAATAAAAATCTAACATCAAATGTTGTCTAAAAGTGGGTGTGAACAATTATTACAAGGTCAAACATCCGTTTATTCGAAATCTATAGTTTAAAAAAAAAAATATTACAGTTACTTTTAACACAATTTGAATATATTTAATCAGAGAAAAGAAAAAGTGCAGAGTAAGAACGAATTATTTTTTAACGAATTATTTTCTTAAATATCTTCGAAACTATTGAATCAGTTAAAACATTATGTCAGTACGACTTGCAGGGAATTTGGATGCGGTTCAACCCCAAAGCGCTTGAAAATTTACTATTAGGATTGTAATTTATGAACAAAATAGAGTAAGTTCGGGTTATGTGGTATAGGTGGGTAATGCGGCATAGCTGCTTCCCTCTAAAACAGCCACTATTAATAGTTTGATACTCTCAGAAAGTTAAGTATGCGGTAGTGTATTAGACTTTTGCGTGTCATGAAAATAGTCAATCGTAAAAAACATGCCTATTCGGCTTCTGACAGCCGATTCTGGTAGAGGAGGCCAAAAAAATAAAATAAAATATACAGAATTTTATTTTAGAGGGGTTAAAGTTTCTCCCTTTTGGCCTGTTCGTGCAGCATATCGATACATCAAACTATTTGTTCTTTACATCTGAGGTGTAGGGCATGTTCAGCAACTTTGTACAAAATATTAGGGTAAATATTTTTGTAGAACATTGTAACCCTCTTACTCTTCGTTTTATGGGTTTTTTTGTACATTTCTTGAAAACAGGTTAAAAACTGCCCTTTAGCAGCGATAAAGCGAGCAAAAATCTTCTACAAAAATGTTCGTTGTGGTTTTCTACATCAAAAGCAGAACACACCTTATGCCTTATACGTAAGGCTTAGAAGGTTTTCTAGCCGAGTGCGAATTGTGAATAAGTACGAAATTAACCCTTAAACACATTTTAAGTTTTGAATGATTTCTAGCATCCAAGTTAAGTCCGGAGCTTAGGTCTCTTTAAAGAATTTTATAGCGAATATTTTTGTAGAAAATTTCAGCCGCTTATATTGCCGCTGAAGGGGAGTTTTTTGCCCCTTTTTTAAGAAATGTCCAAAAAGACCCATAAAACGGAGAGTTAGAAGGTTAAAATGTTCCAGAAAATTTTTTCTCATAGTGTTTTACATAAAAGTGCTGAGCACATCTTATACCTTAAACGTAAGACTTGCATGATTTCCTATGCCGAATACTAATTGTAAATAAGTATGAAGTTAACTCTTAAAAATAGTTTAAGTTTTCGATCATTTCTGGCGTACAAGTTGAGTCTGGAGCTTGGTCGTCTTTGAAGACCTATCGTAAAATTTTATAGCCAACATTTTTGTAAAGCATTTTATCCCCGCGCTCCCCCTTTTTAGGGGTGTTTTTTACGATTTGTTAGAAAAGTTGCGGAGTTAGAGGGTTAGAGTTTTACAAAAAGATTTACCCTAATATTTTCTACAAAGTTGCTGAACATACCCAACACCGGAGATGTAAAGAACACATATTTCCATGTACCGATATGCTTCTCGAACAGGCCAAAAGGGAAAATTTAACCCCCTAAAATAAAATTCCGATGTGATCTTGCAAAACGCCGACACACGTATATTTTTTTGTCTCCTCTGCCAGAATCGGTTGTCAGAACCCCGTAATTTTAAAAAAAGTTCGAAATTGTTGTATAGTATTATCTAAATAAACCATGTGGTCGGCTAATGTGATATAACTAAAGGCTTAGCCGCCTTTAGTTATAACACATTAGCGGAACATGGTATACTGTATCACATTACCTTTTCAAGAAAATAAGCATGTAAAAAAGAGATGACGTAAGCAAATAAGGCAGCGGATTATATGACGGTATGGTATACCATATTATCAGAACACAGTACACCACATTACCCGCCAATTTATTAAATGGCTAGGGATCGGTTAGAGAAATTACAGTGGCTAGCATGGAGGGGCTATGAGAAGGTGTCCTACGGCGGTTATGGAAGTCCTCATTGAAATCACACCTCTGACGATTGGGATAAAGACTGCCGCCAGGCAAAAGGTAATCAGCATCGCGGGAAAAATCACAGGCAGTGACTGTTAGCCAATGGGAGCGATAATCCCTGGCAAGAAAATTTACCCTGCTTGCGCAACCCTCTGATGTGATGAATAAAGTGTATGACTTTGACAAGAGGTTTGAAACTATTCTGAGCAACAGTAGGGGATATGGCACCCCGATACTCTTTTGGAACTGGCACCATCAGGCTTCAGAACGCCGGCAGGCTCTGGCGTATGAGTCGTAGGACCGAGGACTAAATACTACGAGTCCTTGGGAAAAGCACCTACCATTTTTCAATCGGAAGGTTATGCCATTGAGAGATGTGCACAATTTAATCTTGACAGGTGCTACCGAGAAAGAGCCATTAAAGCACTCAGTTCATATGAGTTTACCTCCAAGTTGGCTTGGGTATGCCGCATTAAACTAAATCAGCTAAGCAGCATGAACATGGTCATACTCTGCTGGGTTCCTGGATGGTACGAAACGAAAATGCAGACGAAATGGTTAGGAGGGGGCTAGTACACCCATGGTCGGACCTGAACCGTTTTGCGGACTTAGATTGGATAAAATCCGGGAAGATATACCGACGGAGATCTAGAGTACCAGGGAACAACTCTGGTTTGATCTCCCTGGATTGAGGCATGCAAAACTAATGATTGGAACGTATAACCAAAATCGTTTCATAGCTCTCATGTCCCTAAGTAAAAACAATATAAGAATGCTCACAGGCTTCCCCACAGGCCAATGCAGACTGAGAAAGCTCCTCAGTAGACTTGGCATTGAGAGTAACACCCTGTGCAGATTCTGTGGGCAAGCACCTATTGGAGGATTAGGTACTGCCAACACTGGAACGAACCACTGGCAGTCTTGAGATTCCTCAAGAGTGTAGATCTAGATGAAGGGCTTAGCACCTGGCAAGGGATACAATACAGTAGTCCCTTGATTTACGTCGCTTCGATTTATGTTGTTGGGGTTTACGTCGTCAAATTTTGTGTACCTTTTTTGCGTTAAATTGTTTGTACCTTTGAAAAATCGATGGACTACTGTAGATCTTCTTCGGTCGCAGTGTCCTGTTTTTCCCGCATAACTTAAATTCATTCATTCATTCAAGGAGTTTCAGTGAATTCTATATAAATATTCTATCATATATTCTTTTTTCATTAGATAGACATTACAAGATAAATTGTAACTAAACTAAGGCAAACAATTGGCATACAATAAAAAAAATATTCTACATTTGGATCAGTCACATGTTTGCCAACTCATTTCAGTTACACGCTCACATTCTCCTTATTAAATCATATTTGTTGCTACCAACCAGCTTTCCAAAATAGCATGACAGTTCTAAAATTTTGGTTCAATTAAAAAAGTAATTAATTTAATTAATTAGGTCTTATGTTGATAAAAAAAAATTATATTAGAGTGTTCTATTTTTTCCAAAGATGTGATTTTTATATGATTTTGGTTACCCCAAGAGTTTCAGAGATGATGGGTGATTCTTATTTACAGTGTCTAGTTTTAAATTATTTTTTGTTCAATTATTGATTTTAAAATATTAAAAATATAAAGAAGTTTTTTCACTTCAGGACCCTGAAATTTCCTATTTTTTTATGTTAAACCAGAAAGGAACCTAATTTTGTGTATTGAACGTTACCAAACTTTTTGTCGTCGTAAAATTCGAAACAAAGTGCGCAAATTTAATTTATTCTTGTCCTACGAAATCAAACAAACCTAATATGTTTGAATGTACAACATGTTAATGTGACATTAGTGTATTTAGTTTTCGTATCCATGTTATGTGACAGTTCTTGAAAGTTTTAACTATTCGCTATTTAAAGAAATGTTAGTACTACGTACAAGAAACTACTATAAATTGTCAAGTTTTATAAAAATCAGCAATAAAATAAAAACATAAGAACAAACAACAATTATATTTTTATTTTTATACATTTTTTATTTTGCATTACAACTTTGGAGTGAAATATTTGTGTGAAAATTAATACACATTCTTCTTTCTGGTTTTAAAATTAATGTACAGGTTTCGCTTTATTGTGAATTGTGTCACTTGCATGCATTTAATTAAGTCGATTTTATCCATAAACATGCAACTTTTTCTAAGCGATTTCATTCAAAAACGTTAATATCTTTAAAGAAAATAACAACTGTAACATAAATGACATGAAAGTAATATCATGCGATTTCATGATACAATTATTGGTTGGCTGTCAAGTGTCCTAAGTCCACCAGAAATCCACACTTTTACTAAAAGAATAGAAAACTCAGAAAATATTTTGATTTTCGAAGTATGTACATTAGAGCGTCTCGCCATATAGGCAAGAAAAAAAAAGTTCGCCGTACACCACCAAATACGAAGTAATGTTGTAAGACATTTTCAAAAAAAATTTTTTTAATTTTTTTTGCCGAAAGTAGGGGTCGCCAAAATACATTTTTCGTTATATCTTCGGCATTTACAGTCGGATCTCAAAGTGTGATATATCGATGTTTTTGTCTCAAAGAGACCAATGTTTTGCTTTAATAGTCAATGGTATTTTGTATCCCGTTCTAGTATTTACCCACCAGATCTCATTTTCTACCACCCTAATGTACCACCCTAATAGCAGAAAATTAAAGCCCGCAAAAAATCATTAAACTTTTGTTAAAGAAGTTTTTCGATAGTTCCAACAGAAGTGTTAAAAAAATATAATTTATGTTTTTTGCCGAATGTAGGGGTTGACTTTTTAAACAGTTATCATATATTCGGTATTCACAGTCGGATTTTATAGTATTATATATCGATGTTTTTGCCTAGTATCTTCTTTTTTAAATAGTGATACACTCTTTTCGAACTTACCATAATATCTGTACCAATACAATAAAAATTCAAAGATCTGTGTATATTAAAACAATTTTATTTAATCATATTTTGAAATGACCCAAGTTGGCTATATTTTTCACGGCTTTCGAGCAACCACATACGCAACCCATAAGATGATTCAACAGTCTTCGACACTTCTTCACCGTTGCTACTCGTCGACATCATATCAGCAACATAATCTATAGTCAACAATCGTGGACCGCACTGATCGATGAAAAACTCTTTTGCGTGGTCTGGAATTTTATCAGAGGCTGTGCAATTGCATGCAATATTTCTTTCAATACCGCACTTACAACGCGAAATTAAGAACAATCTATTCCACTCATTTACATTGTATTCGAATTTATATTTTACCATTTTGTAGTAATCACTCAGAAGCTTATCCAAACTTTTACGAACACCACTTACCGACATTACTGGAATGCCTGCGCGCTGCCACAAAATGATGATACCTCTCGAAACTTCTTGTTTAAAAGCACCCAGCTTTCGAATTCTACCAGCGTTATGCCGAAGATGTAAAAAGAAATTAATAACATCACCCTTAGTTGGTAATTTAGTGTTGTTTAATTCACTGATAGTAAAAGACATTTTTTAGTTTATTTAAATTAATTCTTGACACGACACGATTAAATATTGATAATTCCAACAGATATTTCATGGATAATACAAAAATAAATAAACTATGAGAGTAATAACGGTACTACTTCCATTATTAGAGGATTTAAACTAACTCGAATTTACTTAATCTCCCGTTAACGTCTAAACGAAAGATGGATTTCCGGGTATAAAATTTTGTACGAAAAATTTCAAATCAATTTCAAATCAATTTAAAATCACATTTCCTAGGCTCGACAAAAAACATGAATTTTTTTCTTATAGATCTACCGGAATTATGGAAATATTTCATAAGAACAGCCTTAACTATTAGAACGGTTATATTGAGGTCAATGAATATTAAAGATGACCATTGGCCTCCTCGAGACAAAAACATCGATATATCGCACTGTGAGATCCGACAGTAAATACAGAAAATCTGACAAAAATACTCAAAAAGGTAACCCCTACATTCGGCAAAAAACATAAATTGTATTTTTTAACAGTTCTGTTGGAAATATCGAAAAACTTCTTTAACAAAAGTTTAATGATTTTTTGCGGGCTTTAATTTTCCGACAATAGGGTGGTACATTAGGGTGGTAGAAACTGAGATCTGGTAGGTAAATACTAGAATGAGATATTTGAGGTTAATGACTATTAAATCAAAATATTGGCCTCCTCAAGACGAAAACATCGATATATCACACTTTGAGATAGGACTATAAATGTCGAAGATATAACGAAAAATGTATTTTGGCGACCCCTACTTTCAGCAAAAAAAATTAAAAAAATTTTTTTTGAAAATGTCTTACAACATTACTTCGTATTCGGTGGTGTACGGCGAACTTTTTTTTTTCGAGACGCCCTAATGTACATTATGGTGGGTCAAATTGTTCGGGTGAGAAAACAAGTGAAAGGCGTCTAGCAAAAACGAGCTCTACGCAAAATTCTAAGAAAATTACCCTAAGAAATTAGGGGTATAAAATCAAAACCTAGCTCCCGCCGAGTGACATCAAAATTCAAGCATTTTATTGGGTAAAAACATATATAACCAAACAATATAAGTAAAATTTTGGACTTTACCCCATCCGATTGTGATCAAATTTATATCAAAATCTTGACTTCTTACACATTCTGGTTCGCGAAATATAGCGACTTGAAAATGAGAAAATTAAAAAAATTTACGGAAGTCGCTATATTTCGCGAACCAGAATATATAGTGAGTCAAGATTTTGCATTAGGGTTATGCCTAAGATTTTACTTATATTGTTTGGTTATAAATGTTTTTACCCAATGAAAAACTCGAATTTTGATGTCTCGCGATGGGAGCTAAGTTTTGATTTTAGACCCCTAGTTTCTTAGGGTAATTTTCTTAGAATTTTGCGTAGATTTCGTTTTTGCTAGACGCCTGTGGACAAAAACAATTGACAATTATACATTGTACATATTAAAATTTTGATACACATTCTAAAATGCACCAAACATATCTTAAATCTGGCAAAAACAAACCCATAATTTCATTATATAAATCGAAAGCTTACAAAAAAAAACATCAAAGTGACTCCGAAAAATTCGATAATTTTACGGAAAATTCTAACTGCCTGTACCACGATGTCGACAACTCGACAAATACAAATTTTTTATTATTGTTTTCAATATAAATAAGAGAACGACATCGGCTTGTCAACATCATAGGACAGGCCCTAAGTTTAACAAATATTCGAATATGAACTGAGTCCACCAGAAACCCACAATTTCACCAAAGAAATGAAAAAATGCAAAAATATATTGAATTCACTCTGAAAATTTTTTCAACGAAAATTGCAACTCACATAAGGTCCCCGTGAAAGGGTTACAGGTTTTTAGGAAAATATTTTGCTATTTAAAATTTTAATAGCAAATACAGAAAATGTTTACTATTCGTATAATGTATTTACCTTTTTTAAATGTATTTCTTATTATTACAGAATTATTCTATTATATTTCAAACTAAAATGAATAAAGACAAAGTACAACTACTTAAAGCTAAACTAATTTCTATTACTATAAAGTTCCCATAACACTTGTCTTTTAATACACACTCTCTCACTCAATGTATTCTATAGCACGTTTTTGTCTTATTAATTCCCAGCGGTAAAACTTACGAGGCATTCACTAAACAGGCCTTTTTACAGGCCTTTCAAGACCAGAATTTAAGATCCAAAACTAATTATTTTCTGCCTTCTAAAGATAGGCCTTCTAGCAGGCCTCTACACTGGTTTCTTTGGAAGAAGTATTCTGTTTTTAGATTTTTCGTTTTGTTTAATAAGAAATGTCCTTTAGAGATAACAAACATTCTCGTATTCTTTTTTCGCAAATAATTTGAATATAAGACTGAAATTTACGTACAAGAGGCATCATACATGTTGCTATTATGTCGTTTATGTTGCAGCTACTACATCGCGTTCAATTCGTTCCTAACAAATACACGAAATTTAGCCTCCCTCATATGTATAAAAAATTACTTTGGATGAAAAGGAGTTGGAAATAAAAAATCACGATAATCCAAAATATATAGAAGACGTTATAAAAATACCCAGATAAAAAAAATTTACCTCCATTTGATTTTTAACGGACCTTCCCACACCAGGCCTTCTATCAGGCATGGCACGTATGACCTGCAAATAGGCCTGCTAAAGATTACCTTCAATTAGGCCTGCTGAGTAATGGGTCAAGGAAGACCTTGATCTGCAATGACATCGCGTATAAAAAGGTATGAATATGCAATGGCAAAGTGGAAGTACTACAGACTGCTAAATAAGGCCTTATAGAAGGCCTCTTTACTCCTTCCATTTACCGCTGGGTTTATATGTCTTAATTCTCACATTTGTGTTCTAAAATTCTTTACAATCTGAAATGATACTTGAAAGTAGGATTCACAAATAAAACGGAAACTTTAAGAAAAATTTCATATGAATCAAAACTTGCATACAACAAATCTTAAGTAGAACAAAAATGTAAATGCAAAAATAAAAAGAAAGGAAAGAATAGGAAAGAATTAATTAACGAAGCTAAAAATGATGAAAAGGAACGAAATAACGAGAGTTATTAAGATGAACCATTGTGCTATAATCCGCTGTGCTGAATGTTGTGAAGGGTTTAGCACGCGATTTGTATGATATATACATATCATTAGCACAGTCTAACCAGACACGTCAACTTTGACAGTTGAAAATTGCCCAAATCAGCTTTTTATGCCGGCTAGTTGAGAAAGAGACAACAATTACGTGTTGGTGTTTCATTTTATCTAATTAAAAGTGTTGCATATTTTACAAATGTATGCGTAAAGCAAAACAAAAATAAACACTAATACTTTCTTATTTCTCTTTTGTGATGCTGGCCACTTCGGCTCGTGTCGCGTCTAGTTAGACTGCGTTATTAGTACAAAAATATATAAAAATTAATCAAAAAGTAAAGATTAATTAATCGCACAAGGTACAGCGAAATAAGTTTAATATGCAACACTCAGATTGATTAGGGGGAAAAATATATAAACTGAAGAAAAAAGTAACAGAAACACGTCCAAAAATCCTATTTAGTTTTGTCACCGATTTTTAAAATAGAACAACCATGTGAAAGTAATGACTTGATTATCCCCCTGCGAAAAAGGTGATTTAAAATGTATTTTCTCATTACCTATACTGATAGAAAAGCCATCATCACGCTGATGTAATTCGTCATCAATGCAATGCCAAGTGTCTTCGTTTTTGACCCCATGACACTTTTCATCATTGTGATGTCAACCTTTACATCAGCTATCATCAATGGAATGATTGAAACAATTATACATACATATTTATATTTTCATACTTTTACTTGTTTCTATTTTAGTTTTACTTTTTTGTTATTTTATTTTATCTTGTAATCTTGGTCTTGACCCCAGGGTCCTCAATTCATCGCACATTTATAAACAAACGCCTCTAACATTTCAGATATGCCACCAACCAAAACATCGGCAACACAAAGTCATCATAAACATTATTGAAGTGACACACAGTGGCTACAATTTGAAAAAAGAGTAACAAATCTGTATCTTTGAAACTTGTGATCCAAGTACAAAACAATGTATGTAAAAACCATATAGGAGGAGCTAAGCTTTAAGAGTGATGAAACTTAGACCAAACTGTTGAAACACATGGTGAGCTATAGGATGTCAAAGTTGACTATCTCGGGCATGATAAACTTTGTTGGCCTCATAACTTTTACAAATATTATCTGGTAATGTCCATGGACGTTTATGCATATAAACGAATTTACGTTGGTAATAAATAGCAACAAATCACACAACGGAGAACAACAGTGCAAATAAACACCAAAACCAAAATTGCGAGATGTTGATTTTACATTGATATTTTTTTCTGTATGTAGGTGATAGAAAGAAAAAAATAAAACTGATTTTAATTAAAGCTGATTTTAATTAAAGGTGATTTTAATTAAACGCATTATATTCCACATATTTTGATTTAAAGGATCCACTTTTTTTGCAGACCACTGTAATTATAGCTTTAACAACTATTTTAACGAATTATGAAATGGCAAAGAAAACTAGAATTATTTACTTCTTGGTATTCATTTTATAACAATAATAAACTGATTAGTACAAAATTCTCTTCTTTTTAATTAGCTAAAAATTTCATTATGAATTTATAGATAAATATTTTAAATTGAATAAATTTGTAATTTAACACCCTGTTTTGAGACTGTTTTCAGTTACTATTTACATTTTCCAATTTCAAGTTAACTACGTTGCAGTAATTAGAAACTTGTTTTGTGACGTAATTTTTTATTTTAAAATTTAATGAAATAAAAAAGTAAAATAAATATAAAACTAATAAGACAATTAATATTTAACATAAAAAAACAACAACCGTAGAATAAAAAGAAAATGATGTAAATATCTGGGGAACAGAGCAGGGAAGGAACGTTGAGACAAAATTTAATTTTTAAAATGTTTATAGTTTTCATATTAATATCACTTTCATGTAGTATTTTAAGAATTTTATAACACTTTTCTATTAAATCAGAATATTTCCCATATTTCATTAGTTTTAAATTTTCCAAATGGCAAGTTACCACCCCTGCAACTGTATATATAATATTTAGCACATCGTTACTCTAGGGTTTTCAAGTGTCACTTAATGTGTTGATACTTTATACTTAAATGCTTTTTGTTACTATTTACTTCCTCAAAAAAAAAACTAAACAAAAAATACAAACAAATAAAATATAGAAATTTTAATTAATTATAAAATATATTTTTTGTTTATGGTTGATCTTTCTTTGACCCTATTTGCATGTGCATACATATTAATTAAAATGAAATCAGTGAGGTACCAAATAAGTAAATTTAGCACAATGGGCAAAGAAAAATGTGCACTACTTTATTGAAAAAAAAACGCAAGGTCAGGATTCATAGACTTGAGAATACACAATAAAAACACAATAAAAAAAATAATAAAATTCTAACAACTGATCCAGGTAGAGGAGTCCAACAAAAATATAAGTGTTTTGAAAGTTTACACCTGGGGCTCATTTTAGCTACATTATTTAAAAGTTGACATATTTTTGAAGATTCAATGAAAAAAGTAATTGCACAATTTTTCAGATTCAATTAAAAAAATTAATTAAGATATCTTTAAAATATGAAGCAAATACATAAATATTTTAAACAATTAAAAAAATAATGAAAATATTATATATATTTAATTTAAACTGACTATGCCATTCTATCAATTTGAAATTTTTAAGATCAACGATTTTCATATACATACACTCTCGATCAAATGATTAGAGCCACTTAATTTGTTTTCTTTTGTTTAATTTTAATCTCGTGAGCGTGCATGAAGGTTAGTAATAAAATTCAGGTCGTGGATAAAACATTTTTATGGAACATTTTAAATTTCTAACTCTTTGTTGTATGGGTCTTTTGTCCGTGTCTTAAAAAAAAGACAAAAACTCTACTTTAGCGGCGATATAGCGGGCTGAAATTCTCAACAAAAATACTCGCCATTAAATTCTAGTATAAGTCTTCAAATCAAGGCTGCCCAAAAATATTTTACAGCTGTATTGCTAAGAGTACAGTAACACGATAAAGTAAAAGCAAAGATATTCATTAAAAATTTATCACAAGAAATTATGTTGGTCGTAGAAATGTATTTATTATTTCTTTACTTGGTAAAATACATAAATTTTCAATACATTTTGCCACAATCCCCTTTGTTTTTCCAAAAATATCTTTTTATTTCTAATAAAAAGCACTTCCTGTTCCATCATCATTTATTTTACACACTGTATATGGCAAAATACTAACACAGCTACTATGGATGTACACTCGTCGCTCTCGCATTAACGACTAAATAGCGAGTATAAAAAGAAATGAAATAAAGAGTATAAACAATTGTTTGGTGAAATGAACAACTTTGCTTTAAATACAACCAAGCTCCAGACTCAACTTGAACGCCAGAAATCGTTCGAAACTTAAAATGTGTTTAAGGGTTAATTTCGTACTTATTCACAATTAGTAGCCGATAAAGGAAATCTTGTAAGCCTCTCAGTGAGCATTTTAACCCTTTAACTTTTCGTTTTGTGGGTCTTTTTGTCTCTTTCTTAAAAACAGAGACAAAAATCTCCCCTTCAGCATCAATATAGCGCGGGCTAAAACTAAAAAGTTCTACAAAAATACCCGCCATAAAATTCTACTATAAGTGCTGATTTACACTGGGAAACATTGTTTCCCGAAAACTTTATTTTTCAGTGCAAAAGAGCGAGATAGGAATACAAGTGGTATATATTTCTATTTCATCACTCTCACGCAAAAGAAAATGTTCGACGACAAATATTTCCCAATGTAAACCGCGTGTAAGTCTTAAAACATGCAGACTCAACTTGAATGCCAGAAATTATTCACAACCTGAAATGTGTGGAATGAAGAAAAATAATCCGACGGCAACACTGCGAAGGTGCAGTTTAATGCCAACTTGAAGTGATTAAATTCTCGTAATCAATTTTCGCGAAGAAATTGTATATATAAAAATTGAAATCACATTCAACAGAGCCACCTGACAAGTGGTGATACACAAAATAGACGTGAGCACTGACGATGGAAGTGCGTCTGCTGTGTACATTAAAAAATTAAGTTGATGTTAATTTTCCTTGTTTCCTTGGAATATTAAAAATCATGCCCATTCTTTCTGAATATAACGTTACGAACCGAACCTTAGCCTAATAGTCAATTTGGATTCATAAGCAAATACGTTCGAAATAATCATATTAATGAAATTTAGTTATTTCAAAAGCAAAAATTTTCTTTGAAGGTTATTGTCAATTCATTTTGAATTAACATGGAACACCAATGAAGCAAAATCACTACCGAAAAATGTTAAATTAACCTGATTTTCGACGATTTTACATTGGAATTTTTCTGTGTGTGTATATGTATGACGCATTCGTATAAAAGCATACTTTTCCAATCAAAAATTATTAAAAACTTACTGCCTGTTTATCTAAATGCGCAAGAAATTTTCATTCGCGCATTATATTTAAAACAAATTTGAATTTTTTATTATTGTTTTCAATGTAAATGTTCGCATTTAGATAACCAGACAGTTAATGCGTCTAAACCAGTGTTGCCAGGGGAAGAATAAAAAAGTTACGATTTTCTTCAAAAGTTACATTTTGAAATATTCCTTGAATAAATAGTAAATTTATGTGATTTATATAAAATAAGTATTTTTATTCTATATTTCAGTGATAATCTAGTATATCATGGAAATCGATCGATTTCAAATAGCGCGATTTCACAAAACTAATAATAGACACACAGGTGTTCTGTACATCGCATTTAAGTTCGAATAACAATAAAAAAAGCATCAATAAATTATCCTTCATTAGAGTTTGTTTTTTTCAAATCGCGCGATTTTAAACCGATCGATTTCTATCACAAATTCATTTATTGAACAAAAACATAACTTAGAAAAAAAATAGATAAACTTTTTAGTTTCCTTTTTCTTCTTCACATCTATCTATTTATTTCCTATGTTATTCAAACCGAATTGATATGTTAAGAAAAACTGCTTTCAGAGCACACAACTCTTATAGTTATAATAATTATATATATAATTAATATACAAACAAGTTTTTTTATATCCCTTTTGCGCCCGTAATACTGAACCGATTTTGATAAAACTTATACAAGTTTAAACACATTTTTTCAGAGAGATGTACAATTCATATTTTGTTAAAAATCGGTTCAGTATTTTGGGAGCTATAAGCGTGTAAAGTTGCTATTAATACATACGCACATAGAACACATTCATGTGTTAGTTAGCTTATAGCTAAAAAACAAACCAAACATATACGTGTGTTTGTTGGTTGTGCTTTTGTAAATATAATAGCAATACAAAATGTTTTCTCTTCTTCATGTTGTTATTGGAATGCTATTAGAGTAAAAGGGAAGAGACTTCAATAAATTGAGAGGTAGCATATTTGAAGGAATTTTGGTTTTGTATTTTGCTATTATTTTTTAATTTTAGTATAGGAAAGTTACTATGGATGCATTATATATTGTGTGGCTGTTTTTTTTCAGAGATTTTTATGACGTTGGATAATTTTTTTTGTGAACCTTAATGAAATCAAATAGTACATCTAGAATACGGACGATTGTGTCGTCCGTAGGCCATACTAGTCTTAATTAATGAATCCAGTACTTTTTCAAAATTAGTACTTCGTTCTGTGCCAAAAGTTACGAAAATTTGGCCAAATATAGCAAAATTATACATGTTACGTTGGGACTTGAAAAGTTACGACAAATTTAACAAATGTAACCGATCGGCATGGCATCACTGGTCTAAGCATCCAATTATTTATTTATTTATTTATTTATTTTTTGTTCACTGTTCGTATGTTTGTATAGCTTTGTATCTATGTACTTTAATACCAGTAGATACTTGTTACTTCTCTAAGTACATTAGATAAAAGTAATTAAAATTTATATGTTTTTAGAAGCAGTAATTACACTTAAAGAATCTAATTGCCAGAGAAAACAGAGAAATTTAAGATAATTTTAAATTAATTAAATAAAAATGACTCACCAAATTTATGAAAATATTTGCGTTATTCTGTATTTCAGTATAGAAGTTTTTTTTTTAATATTTACCTGTAATAAATAGAAAAGTTGACATTAATAAAAATTTAAAAGTAATGTATGCGCGTACATTATTTCGAATAGCACTAGCATATTGCACTTTATTCTCAGATATGTGTGTATATGAGAAAAATTATTTACAAAAAAATATTAGCAACTACTTTCAGGCCTCAATTTGTGAAACATCATATGATGCAATATTAGTAATATTTTTTTGTTGTTATTTATAACTGATTACACTCAAAATATCCACTATTTCCCAGTGAAAAAAACTTGACAGTAATATTCGGGGAACTACGTTTTCTCTACTTCACAAGTATCAATAAGTTTATATTTTCGTCTTCTCAGGAAGTGATTATTAACAACATCCAGATAATTAATTAAAAAGTTATTTTACATATACAAAATTGCTAGTCATTCGAAGTTTTCGCAAATACTTACAGGATGCATCTTTTTTGTAAGCAAATGAAATAAATGTTATGAAGTATCACATATTTCTGTGGTCACAACACTTAATCGCCTAAGTCGAGTTAGGACAAAATTTAATTTTTGGTGTGATGGACTCTATTCGTGTCTAAATCAAATCGCTACTAATTTTTTAAGTATGTAACTTTTTTTAAGACGACAATTATCTATAAATAAGTTAAAGAAAAACAAACTGACGACTGATTGGAAGCGAGTTATTGATTGATATTTTAAACAGCTCTACCGAAAATTTTTAAAAACGACTTAGGCGGTTAAGGCTTGTGACCACAGATTTATTTATAAAATATAACTAAAAACTAGTTCCTTTGCCCTTACTAAAAAGAACATACAAATAATCGAATTTTCTTAACATCATGAACATGACTTCGGATCCAATGAATAGGGATCAAACAAGAGAATTTCTTTCCATGATCCGAATTTGAGCCACTTTACTTACAGTGATTCCTATTTGAAAAAAGGGTAATAAATCTGTATGTTTGAAACTTGGGATCCGATTGCAAAACGATGTATGTAAAAATCATAAAGGAGGACCTAAGCTTTAAAAATGTTGAAACTTGGAACACCCTGTTGAAGCAAACGGTCAGCTACAGGGTGTCAAAATTGATTACTTCGGCCATGAAAAAATTTGTTGGCCTCATAACTTTTACTAATATTAACCGATTTCAATTAATTTAAACTTATTGTAAAGCTTATAAATATACAAAGAAAATATATATGGGAAAAGAAAACGTTTAGTTCTGAAATTTTTTTGGCAACAATTAAGCTCTATTTTTGTCAAAATTTATAAATTTCAAAGTTCTGGTTTTAATTTTTTTCACGGCTACGTGAATTGAGATAACTTAACAATTTCTTCTGCATATTATAAAAAATGTTGTTAAACATCGTAAAATATTTTTTGGAGAATTTTGGCTGTGTTATACTGGAGATATTTACGAAATGGGGAACAAAGTCGAGGACAAAAAACAAAATTTAAAAATTCGAAGCCAAATATCTTTGAAAATATTAAAGGTATCGCAATGAATGCCTTTTCTTTGTCTACTTATAAGCTTTACAACAAGTTTAAATTAAAAAAAAATGGATAGTATTTGTAAAAGTTATGAGGCCAACAAGATTTTTAATGCCCGATGTAGTCAAGTTTGACATCCTGTATCTCACTGTGTGTTTTAAGAGGGTGATCCAAGTTTCGACATTCTCAAAGCTTAAGTCCTCTTCTATGATTTTTACATACATCATTTTGTAAGCGGATCGCAAGTTTCAAAGATACAGATTTATTACCTTTTTTCAAATTAGAACCACTGTGCACTTTCGGATCAAAAGTTCAGGATCTTATTGACTTCCTTGGAAGCTCTTTTTTTTACTGGGCGTTTTACATAAAAGGTCAGATTTCAGATAAACTTGAGATGAGTTCCTAAATCTTTGACAAGCTCAAAGCGCTGGAAAATCTATAGATTTTTGGAGTAATTAAAATATAGAAAAAAAATTTTTTTTTAATTTCGACCATGATATCTCTCGAACCACTTAACCGATTTACATCAAGTCAAAAAAGTAAATGAGCCCTGAAATTTGATTTGACAAGAACTTTTAGAGTTGTTAAACTAAACCGTTTTTTTCGACATATTTCGACAACGACATCTCTCGAACCATTCAACATTTTATTTATGAAAGTTCTCAAAATCTACCAAACCGAATCGGTTCATTATATCTCGAAATCTAAGTGAGGCCAATGTTTTTTAATGTCCTGCAGATATTATTGGACTACGTGGTCCATTTGAGCTGAAATGGACTAGCTACAATATGATTCTATGTAAGGCAGTCATGGACCGACCATGTCATTTGCAAACAAGATTTTCTAGATAACCGACAAGTGTTTGCATTTTAACGATAATTATAACATAGAGTAGTTATAAGACTACTCCGTTGTAATGCATGCATGGGCCACGACAACAACAAGAGTTTGTAGTTAAGCGACAAGTGCTCGCGTTTTAACAATTGCATGTTTTCTTTATACATTTGGATTATCTTTGGTCTAGTCCTAGTCCTCTATGGATCATACTGTACATGCGTGTATGGACTAGTCGCGTTATCTGTAGGGTATGAAACGTTTACATACATTCACACAGTCACACACACACACACACACATACATACATCCATGCGGACATCATGGTAAACAGTCGGATCTGATGAAAACTCAATTTTCGAAAATCGGGATGAAATCAGTAACTTCCTATCTTTGATTGCGGTAAGTTAAAAAAAATAATAAAGTAATAAGCCTATTTGTATTATTTTTCATATAAAATATAAAATTAATTTAATTCAGTTTGTACTAAAAAAAATTCTTTGATTAAAAACAATCTTTTATATGAAATAAAAATGACTTTTTTCACTTAATGACTTATAACTTTCTTATTTTTAGTAGGATCTCTACGATTTTCAGCTTCGTTGATTCGGCACAAAATTGTCTTTCACGTGCGGAAACTACTAACAAAAAAGTTTACACATTAATGAAGAAACTGAAAATGAAATTCATAAAATTATTCCAACTTCCAGTAGAGGTTAGTCCCCTAAATATATATTTGTATATAATTCAGCAAACCTGGAGGTATTCGAAATCGATTGGAAGGATTTTTGTCTCCCTCATACATCGACGATCTTCGCTAATGTACACTCGCTGCTGTACACTAAAATAGTTTTGCTTCATAAAAACAATGAAAGAACTTATTAGAGTTTTTCATTAATTCAATGAAAATTTCTCAAATCTAATGAAAATTTCACAAATCCAATGAAAATTTTACGAATATTGTAAAATAATTTCATTGGTAGAAACAATTTTATTATATTTTCTCATTAATCCATCATTGGATTTGTGAAATTGTCATCGAATTAAAGAAAAAATCTAATGTAATTGTTTCATTGCCTTTATGAAGCAAAATCCTTTTATTGTATAGAAAAAAATATGTATGCAAATTCCAAGTCGCACCACCTAAGAACTCTACAAAATTTTAGATCAATACAAATTTAGAGGTCGCTTAAATCGATCGTGAATTGAATTTGTAATGGGGGAACATATTTTTCGAACTTTAAAAAAAAGCTCAGAAATGACCGCAATTATCTTAAATGCCCTTTTGACGAAGAAAGTTATACAATTTCTCTTTATTTCGTTTTTTACCAAATGTTTATGTGTATTCCCACAAAAAAAAATATAATAAAAAAATTTTAAAAACCCTTAAGGTTATACAAAGAAAACCTGTTAACTACGACTTATTTAAACTTGAAGATTAAACAAGCCAGCTAAATTTAAACAAAAACAATCTTTTAATATAAAAAAAAACTCAAAATTCAACAAATACGTTTTTTGGCATTTAAATAATGGAAGACAATAAATAGACGGTTTCTGTTTATTTCATTTACTATTTTTATTTTTATTTATTTATTTTTTTTTTTCATAATAAAAAGTTCAATAATCAACAGGCAAGTTGAGAGTGGTGGCATTACAAAACAGCACATTGCCAATGAAATGTCAATCGAATATAAGAAAGAATTTTTTCTTCTTTTTCTGTTTGTTTTGTACTAAATGAAAAATTAAAAATTTAAATTAAAATAAAAAGAAATTTTAAAGTAATTTGGCAAATAAAACTTACAAGAGAATCACACGTTTTTTTTTAAGGTGATGCATTGCTACTGCACAGTCATTAAAACAAATGTTCAATTATTGCTTTCTTTTTAGCAAAATAATTTTATTTATAACAAAAAAATACAAAGTATTTAAAAAACAAAGTTTTCTAAATGAAAGTTCAAAAAGACATTTAACGAAATTCAAAGAGAGGAAGAGAATAGAGATAAAAAACAAACAGACCGATATTATCGCAAGATCGTACGCATTCATCTTCACATTATCCATTTCACAAATCTTACAAATCTAATGGAATAAAATAAAAACTGATTTTAAAAGAAAGAAATATAAGAAGAAAACTGAACTGAAAATAGCAAAAAGCTATTTTAAGATTGACTGTCGTCGCCACACTCATCGTCATCAACATCATGATCATTATTATCTAAAAAGATAAAAAAAATTTTGAAATTTTCTGGTTTTCTTTGT
Source organism: Panzeria rudis (assembly GCA_956483635.1). Taxonomy (NCBI): domain Eukaryota; kingdom Metazoa; phylum Arthropoda; class Insecta; order Diptera; family Tachinidae; genus Panzeria; species Panzeria rudis. Next base: position 122,835,102 of record OY101450.1, on the reverse strand, counting down.
TTTAGAACATTTTTCAAAAAAAAAAAAATAGAAAACATTTGTCGTGTTGAACGTTAACTTCTGTCATTCCAAATATTTTATTGTAGTGAGTGAGTGACATTTATCATATGCTTTGCAAAGTTTTTCTTTAATGCTCTTAAGCATTTCTGAGTTTGGCAGTTTTGCTCATTTGGAAAGAGGTAACATTAATTTTGTTTTTGGGTTAGATCAGGCATGGAAAATAAAGATTTCTAAGTGGCCCTGAGCTTCAAAGTAAAAATAATTTTTTGACGTTAAAAATACTATTCTTTTAGAATATATGTAATTTTAAGGTGATTCACATATTCAATGAAATTTTTCATTAATATTATGAACATGAAACCCTTACATTTCAGGTATAGGGTGTGTCCAGTAGATTTATGTAAAATACTACAAGGAGCATTTTCGTGGATATTTTCAACCCTCTACCTCTTCCTTGTATGGGCGTTTTTGTCCCTTTTATGAATAAGTTCAAAAAACGACCCTTAAACCACTATATTATGGGTCAAAATGTAAAAAAAAAATATTCTTCATAAAATTATACTCTGAATAACAGAGTTTAGCGGAGGTTAGTTTGTATGTATACATCAATCCCTTCGCATTTTTTATAAATGCGAATTTTTCCTAAAAATTCACTTTGCCGTCACTTTTTTTCATTTTGTATGCATGATTGCGATCATTTAAGTAAATTAAACTATACAACAATTTCGAGCTTTTTCTGACAACCGATTCTGGTAGAGGAGACCAAAAAAAAATCACATCGGAATTTTTTTTAGGGGGTTTCAAGTTTCCCTCTGTTGGCCTGTTCGGTCAGCATATCGGTACATGAAACTATGTGTTCTTTACATCTGAGGTATAGGGTATGTTCAGCAATTCTGTGGAACATATTAAGGCAAATATTTTTGTGGAACGTGTTAAACCTCTAACTCCCCCACATAATTATAAAAAACAACCCTAAAAATGGTGTGAGCGGGGAAAACATGTTCCACAAAAATGTTGGCCATAAAAGTTTACAATAAGTCCTCACAGCCAAAGCTCAAGACTCAACTTTTACGCCAGAAATTGAAAACTTAAACTATGTCTCAGGGTTAACTTCATACTTATACAGAAAAAACTAAATTTCATTTTCAGTGAAGAAATTCAATGAATTAACAAATATTTTGTCTAAAAACGGACCTACAAACAAATTTGTAAATGCAGACAAAAATGTCTCAGCAATTTCTGTTTTAGTAAACAAATTGTGCAAATCCATAAAACAATTTGTTTAAAAATATTTACAAATCTTAAAGAAAATAATTTACTGAATCAAACAAAAATATTTATCGGATTTTCTGTAACATATCAAACAATATTTTTGCCTGAATTTATAAAACAACTTGTCTAAAATGCTTAATTAAAAATTCAAAACAAAATTATTTACTGAATCAAAATTTTTTGTAATATATCAAACAAACTTTTTCTCTGAATCAGTAAAAACTTTTTTTAATATTTTTAAGTTTTAAAAATAACGTCATCATCCATTAAGAATTTATGAAATTTCACTTTGGTAAGTGTGTTCAACTCAGGGTTTATTTACACGCTAAAAAAGTTTATGAGAATTAACGAATTGATTCACTCACAAATCTTCAGTAAACAAACTTGTTAGAATTTACGTTTGATACTAATTATATGGATTCCGACATGGCATTCCATTTGCTATCATTGTTGTTATTGTTATTTATGTGTACATCGTCATGTGGCTTGTTTTTTAGACAAACTTAATAATTACTTTTTGTGTATTCACAATTAGTACTCGGCATAGATAATCTAGTAAGTCTTACGTTTAAGGTATAAGATGTGTTCAGCACTTTCATGTAAAACACCACGAGAAAATTTTTTCTACAACATTTTAACCCTCTCACTTTTCGTTTTATGGGTATTTTAGTACATTTCTAGCGGCGATATTTCAAATAGAAGATAAAAATAGGTATTTTGTATTTTCTATTTGTATTCTAAATAAAATAAAAGTATTTAAAATAATTCACATCCCTGTTTCTGGCGTACAAATTGATTCTGGACCTTGGTTGTCTTTGAAGACCTATTGGAAAATTTTATGGCCAACATTTTGTAGAACATTTTATCCCCGCACTCCCCATTTTTAGGGTTTGTTTTTTTACGATTTGTTAGAAAGGAGCCAAAAATTACCGTCATGTGGGCGGTACAAATATTTCCACAGAAATATTTGTCTTGATATTTTTTACAAAGTTGCTGAACATACCCTACACCCCAGATGTAAAGACTACATAGATAAATTAAATTAAGAACTTAAAGCAGTTTTACAATTGGCCAATTCACAACTTGTTGTATATATTGTAGGTCGTATAATTGTTGTTGGTATTTTCCAAATAAACATTTGCTTAGAAACATGTTTATGTGAAAATTACCAACAACATTTTTACGATCTACAACACTTACAACAGGTTGTGAATTGAGCAACTTTCTCACAAGCCGTTCGACTTCTGTACAAAATGCAACCCTGATCTAATGCGTTTATGGAAAGTTTTAAAAAAGCAATAACAACACATTATATTCGGGTTGCATTTTGTGCAGAAGTCGAACAGCTTGTATAATAGTCTAAGAACAGCTTTAAGAATACATAGTTTTATGCACCGATATGCTGCACGAACAGGCCAAAAGGGGGAATCTTTAGCCCCCTCTAAAATAAAATTCCGATGTGATCGTGCAAAACGCCGACACACGTATATTTTTCTTTTTGTCTCCTCTACAAGGATCGGTTGTCAGAACCCCGTAATCTTTGTTCGTGTTGTACAGCATTATGTAAAAATTAAAAGTTTGTATACCTTAAATTTTACTTAAAATATTAAAAAAAAAAAACTTTTCACCTAAAATCATTTAAAAACAATACATGACACGATGATTTTTTTAATAAATAGTTTAGTTTTTTTTAGTATAATACAGAATACTTAAGTATAAACAGTATAAAAAGTTTAAGAATATCTAAAACACATTCATGCTTATATATAAATACATTTGCCAAAATGTTGGCTAATACTATGGTCGTATGTATTTGAGCCATATGTACTTTTTCGTTTTACTTCACTCTCTCTCTCTCTCTCTCTCTCTCTCTACCTCCCTCCCTGCCTTTTTCATCATTTCTGTCTTCACATAACATTTGCAAGCAAATGTTCTTGTGGCCACCATTATAACCGGTGACTAAAGATTCTATGTGATCAGACGCATAATTTTTTTTAAGATCATTTCTTTCTTTTTGTTTTCTTTGAGATAAAAAAAATTTAGTTCTACTGCACAACACGGTTACAAAACATACGCAACTCACAATAAAATATTTTGTTTTTATGTCACAGTTTTTGCTCTCTGCCGGTAATAATGCCGTCTTTACATTGTCTGAGTTTTCGTCTGATTTCAAAATCTAACTTTAAAAATATGGCATTTAAAACTCATTTTATATATTAGATGGAAATATGTAGAATAAGTTCTATTTTCAACTGAGCTCAGATGAAAAATTAAAAATTATATATTAGACACGATATTTCACTTTTACGTATTGAAATCAGACAAAAACTCAGACAGTGTAATGGCAGCTTAAATAAAAAAATTTATTTTTTAGTGCAAACAAAAATTTGTAGAGAAAACAAAAATATATTTTTTTCATAAGTAATTTAATAAAGTAGCTCTTTATTTATATTAAACCGATCACACGTGATAATGAACGATCGTGACAATGGTTCGCGAGATATATTTTTCTCCATTCACGCGAGAGTGCATGATCATGAGTATAGTGCAATTTGTCCTTTTTTTAGAAAGGGACAAAAAGACCCATACAACGACGAGTTAGAGGGTTTAAGTGTTTCATAAGGCTGACAAGATTTCCTATGCGGAGTCAAAAGAGGTTGCGGGAGGGGAAACTTGAACTCCCTCTAACGCCGATACACGAATATCTTCTAAAAAACAATTGTTGTTTTTTTTTTGCTTTGCTTATAGGCATTGATGCCAGCTTTGGCTCTTTTTTACGATATAACAAAAAACGATATGACATACTGTATTGTCATATCGTAAGTTTTTTACGATATGACAACGCTGCGATATGATAATGCTGTGTATGGTTATCTTAGTCTTGTCATATCGTAAAAAACTTACGATATGACAATACAGTATGTCATATCGTTTCTTGTTATATCGTAAAAAGAGCCAAAGTTGGCATCAATGCTTATAGGTACAATGCATTGGTGTGCTCAGTTGTGTGACTTGTTGTTGTTTATTTTAATGTTATTTTATGTAAATAGCCGATAAGCTTCGCATTACCAACAAAAATTTCCTGCTGCTGATTTAAAATTACCATTGTTTCATAATAATTTAAAATTTATTTGATTTAATATTTTTCACTCTTAAAATAACATTGTTATCAACGTTACACAAGGCTAACAAGATTTCCTATGCCGAGTCAAGCAGAGGTGAGGAAAAACTTTAACTCCCCCTAAAATAATTCCCAGATGTAAACTTTCAAAACGCCGATACACGTGTATATTTTTTTTTTTGGTTTCTTCTGCTAGAATCAGTCTTTAGAAACATGTATTTTTTTGTGTTATTATTTTGTCAGTTTTTGGCGATTTTTCCAGTTCTAGCGACTTTTATTCGGTTTAGCGATTTTCATCAGATTTTTTATTTTAGGCGATTTTTTTTCGTTTGGGGATTTTTTCAGCTCGGTCGAATTTTTCCCCTTTAAGAAGTTTTCCGTTCTAGCGAGTATTTTTCTTTTAAGCGTTTTTTACTCGTTTTAGCAACCTTTTTTTTCGTTTCAGCGATTTTTTGCGATTTGGCGATTTATTTTTGTTTTATTTTTCCGACTTTATTCCCTTTATCGTTTTCTTCCAATCTGGTGATTTTTTTTTCTGTTTTTACGATTTATTTTCGTTTTAGCGTTTTATTTCTTTTGTTTTAGCGGCTTTTCCGATTTGAAAATTTTCTTTTGGACGTTTTTCCCCGTTTTGATGACTATTTTCCGTTTAGACAATTTTTTCCATTCATGGTAATTTCTTTGTGTTTGGCTCGTTTTATTGATTTTCTCCAGTTTTGGTAATATTTCATTTATTCATATTTCACATTTTCATATTTTCGTTTCATGTTTTCATTTAAGGTTTTATTTTCACATTTCCGTTTCACATTTTTATTTTATTTTTTGGTTTTACTTGTTTATTCCCCGTGGTGTTTATAACTTCCTAAAGGGATCTTCGTTCCAAAAAAAAAAAAAAAAATTAATAAATCAACGTGCATTTCTAATTATTTTTGCTCACAAGCTTGCATGATTGTAAGTGAAAAGTTACTCTAGAGTCCATCTCTAAATTCAAGCACACTAATGAATTCTTCAAATCAAATAAACAAATAGAACAATTACCTCTACCCTGGTATGGTGGTAGTACAAATGTTCCTGCAATAAAATGGTGGAGTCTATGGTTAAAGGTTTAATCGCTCTTGCTATAAAAAAAGTATTGAAGCTATTAAAATATCGCTTAGAGAAATGTATTGATCTTAAATAAGATCATTTTCAAAATTAAAAGAATTTTTTATAAAGTTTTTATCACGAGAGACCCCACCAAGAGTTTCAGCTTCTTAAGAATATGCGAAAGCAAATGTGTTCTAATTTTTTTCTTCACTATGTTTCTTATTCTTCAAAAATATGTGTCTCATGGCATAAAAAAACATTCATAAATATAAATAAATTCACAGATATATTTTCTTGTGCACAAAGTCGTCTCTGTATTTAGCTTTTTTATAAAAACATCAGGCGCGGAACTAAGAGGAGGGAAAATAGGATAGTTGTTCGCTCTCCCAAAAGGTTTAAGGGTTACCTATTGCTTGAATATTAAAAATGTTTTGTTTCCTTTAAACTAAAATGATCAGACTATCCCGATCCCCCTCACCCCCCCCCCAAAAAAACATGCATCCGCTCCTGATAAACATGCATACATATTTAAGTAAATTTGAATTTTTTATTTTTATTGCATTTAATTTTTTAGGAAGCTCATGAATAAAAATAAGTTTTAGTTTCATATTTTTTTTTTATAATTTTGTGACTAAATTTCTTTTATTTCTATAAAGATTTTGCGCGGTAAATGTAAAATTTTGCTTAAAGAATTTGGATATTATACATGTATGCATGTACATTAGAGCGACTCGACATGTATGAAAATGAAAAACCTGTTTTTGTTACCCCCCCCCCCCCCTCTCAAATTAAAGACCGGCCTTTTAAATGAGGTTTCCTAAAACATTTGAGGGGTCTAGCGATGACCACCCGTGAGCTGAAAATGAATATTTTCTTAAAAATATATCGATATATATCGTCGATATTTTTAATTTCGATATATTGATATATTGATATTTTTTCCAAATATATCGACAATATCAAATTCGATATTTTTTAACTTTGGTTTTGTTTTTCGTGCAATTTTTAAAAACATTTCGGCACAGTCTTTATCAAATAGAATATTGCTAACAAAATCTTTTGTTTTATTATAATACTTTGTCTATTCGAAAAAGTATCATTCTTAATGTGTAATTTTGTTGATGTATGTTCCATGAAATATTGGTGGAAGAGTAGGGATCTTGGAAATTAACTCTCTCCAGCTTAATTATTTATAAGAAAGGTACTTTTTTTGTTTTACTTAAAAAAAATTGGGGAATACGTATGAATTATCATTGTTCAAAAATATATCGATATTTTGATATATCGATATTTTTTTATTCGATATATATCGATGCCGATATCGATATTTAAAAATATATCAATATCGATATATATATATATATATATATATATATATATATATATATATATATATATATATATATATATATATATATATATATATATATATATATATATATATATATATATATATATATATATATATATATATATATATATATATATATATATATATATATATATATATATATATATATATATATATATATATATATATATATATATATATATATATATATATATATATATATATATATATATATATATATATATATATATATATATATATATATATATATATATATATATATATATATATATATATATATATATATATATATATATATATATATATATATATATATATATATATATATATATATATATATATATATATATATATATATACATATATATATATATATATATATATATATATACATATATATATATATATATATATATATATATATATATATATATATATATATATATATATATATATATATATATATATATATATATATATATATATATATATGTATATATATATATATATATATATATATATATATATGTATATATATATATATATCGATATATTTTTTTCAGTTGCCCATCCCTAGAGCTGAACCGTGTTTAAAAAAGGCATATTTTTGTAGTTTTTTGCATATTTTCGTATTTTCTCTCAAAACAACATATACAAAAATTACATCCTTTGAAAGATATTTTCAAGCTGCATCCAATGCTGTATTAAACTTTACCATTCATACCATCAGCAATGCAGTATTCTATAAAAATACACGATCTTTTAACAGTTTTTTTATTGCAGGTGCTACTTATATTAAAATAAATTTTACTTTTTTACGAATTATTTGATTTGACGCATTGTTTATTTATTTCTGTTCTTAGAAACGTGCGAATTTTTGCAATAACTACAAACAGCAAGCAATAAATAAACAATGCCCCAAATTATATAATACTAAAAAAAAAGTAAAATTTATTTTAATATAAGTAGCACCTGCAATAAAACGTATTTTCATGAAATAATGCATTGCTGATGGTATGAATGATAAAGTTTAATGCACCATTGGATGCAGCTCAAAAATATCTTTCAAACGATGTAATTTTTCTTGTACTCGTATGTTGTCTTGGGACAAGGTCCAGCTCACAGGCGGTCATCGCTAGACCCCGCATATGTTTTGGGAAATCTCATAAAAAAGGCCGATCTTTAATATGAGAGGGGTAACAAAAAATGTTTTTTTTTCTGTGAGTCGCTTTAATGTACATACACATATTTTTTCCTGTTTGGCTGTTTAGCTTGGTTTCGTTTAAGGGCGATGAGATATTTGTTCTAAAAATGTTATTTCTTTTTTTTCATAATTAAAATGTGTGAAAATAAAAGTTTTTTTAGATTAACATCAGTGCACTCATATTGACGATTGATTTGCCACTACAAAGTGCCATTAAAATTGTCTGCATCATAAACTGTCTTGAACTTTGTTAATTTTAATTATTTGTATGGTTTAAATAATGATAATTGAATGCAAATGACTGAATTAAGAATGAATTTTGGTAAAATAGTGATTTAAGGTTATATTTCATAGAACAAAACTTTGTGTGGGAAACATTAAGCAAAAAAAATTTTCAAAAGATCGATTGACTGGAGTCGGCTCTAGTGGAATATTTCGCGTATTTTTAAACAAACAAAAAGTTACACAGAAAAAACCAAAGTGTTATTTCAATTACAGAGAAAAAATTATCAAGAAAACATGTTCAAACAAAATTTTGTCTAAAAATAAGTTTCATTTTCAGTAAATGTTCTTTACATAATCAATGAATTGTTTGTTGGACTCTTATTTAGAACGCAAACACCAAAAACAACAACAAACACTACATATGTCGTAAAAAACAACTCCGATGACGACTTACACACAAATAACAACAACAACAGTGATAGCAAAAGGAATGCAATTGTACCAAGTTTGTTTACTCAAGATTTTTGAGTGAATCAATTCGTTAATGTCGTTGCGTTAATTCTCATTAATTTTTTAGAGTCTTTAGATGAACATTCAGACTTGAACACATTCAGATTCAACACACTATTTCTTAAGAAGTGATGGAAACACTCTTTAATTTTCCACGCGTTCATTTATTTTTTGCTGGGTAATAAAAATAAGAGGAATATATTTTAGCATTAAAGAGATTAATGCGTTAAAAATCTGTTTTTAGTTTTTTCTATCAGGTACAGATTTTTTTTAGCGGACATGACTACTCTGACTCCCGAAATAGGGCGGCCACTCGAGAACGGTTTCTTCGATTTGGATCAACAAAAAACTAAAAAAAAATTTTCTAAAAACTCATCAAAATTTTAAACCGCAAAAACGTTACCTTTTGACTATTAATCTTAAGGACATCTTCCTTACGAACAACATAAGCCATATATGATGAAAATCGATGGATATATGTTGATTTTATTAGCAATTAAAAGGTACTATCTTCGTTCTAAATATGTTTCAAATGAAAAAGCACTGTTTTCAATACTAATTTGTGAATAACAGCTAAAAAAAAGAAAGTTTGAAGGTAATTTTCTCATGCATATTTTGGAGTTATATTGATCGAAATCCGGTATACCATTCACAGAATATAATATTGTGATTATATTTTTTCATCCAATCATTTAATAGGAAAATAATACGAGAGCTATTTTTTATAATAATTTTTACTAATGAACTGACTTACATTCCAAATAATTAATGTCAAAGGGAAACGAGAGTTATTACGTTTCTTTAATGTATGATGAGAAATTGATTAAAGAAATATAATAATTGTGGGATATATGAATATACATTTTTTACCAATAAGCTGATTGTAATACTATAGATATCAATTTTTATCGATAAAATTAATATGAAAAGAATACGAGAATTATAAAATTCCTTTAATAGCGAAATTTTGTAGCAATTATCTTCCAGGTACTTGTACTATGACTGATGAAAATGGGAGTGCTATAATATGTTCCCGAGTCGTGATAGGTAAACACATCACTTAACTAGAACAAAAATGTTAACAAAATAATACCCTCACTGTCGAAACAGATTTTTTTATAAAAAAAATTATGTGTTTAAAGTACAGTAATTTGACTACTATTAAAGAAAGCACCACAGCACAAGTAACTTAAGTTTGGATCTAGAACCTATCACTGAGTATTTTAATTATGTCAATTTAGTCCCTCTAATGGCAACGTCATGTAAAAGTGGCAGGTCCCTCTCATATAAAGTTTCAGAACTTGAACTGATTGCTAGTCGTTGGGAACCGGTCACGTGACTTGTCTTGTGACAGGTTCTCTTTCTTCTAGGTAGATGATTAAAAATTTATGAAAGGAAAATAATAGAATACATATATAATGCATATTTTCTTATCCAATCGAATAATGCGAAAAGAATATGATCATTATTATTTTACTTCAATGGAAGATAAGAAATTTGTTCAACATACATTAAAAAAATTTATTTTTCTTTACTAATAAACCGAGTATACATAAATATTTTAAAGAAAAATTATTAAAAATTTTCAAAAATGAAAGCTCCTCAAAATTTAATATCCCAATTTTGTTTTAAACTCATGTTTAAATGTTAAAATTGCTGCTGTGTACTAAAGAAGAAAAAAAAAAGTAATTTGATAAACATCATCAACCCATCCCATTTTATTCATAAATTAGAAAACAAATATGTATTAATAGAAATGCGAAAACGAAAAAATTGAAGTCATAAAACAACCACAAATTAAATCTCCACACAAAGTCAATACACTTGTTGGAATTTTCACTCAATTTCTTTTTCTTGTTTTAAATTTTACTCAAAATAAAGCCACCATCAACCATATCGAATATAATTTAAATACCTATTGAGTTAATTAAGATTTCAAAACTTGATCAATTAACCAAGAGTTAAAGAAATACTTGTATCTTCACAAAAGTTCTCTAATATTTATTTAAGATTGATTTTGTTTGTTTTCTTTGATATCTTTAAATAGCACCGGCCATCTGATATTATGATCTGAAGTCATGTTTTTGTTTTTGTTTTTATGAAACTGACCAACATGTTGATGTTTGAATGTTGTTTAGATGATGCCGTGTTTTTCTTTTTTTTTTCTCTCTTGGCTTGAGTGAAAGTTTTCTTAACTAAGGCTGGGATTTGGCTTTATTTATGTGAATGTCTGTGTGTGATTTGTTATAGTGTTTTTATCACACACTATCTAACCATGTTCCAATATTCATTCAATACATAGTTTTTTTTTCTTTTTGTTAATAAAGAAAAGAAAACAATAACAAACACCAGCAAAATGTGGTCAAACCTGGTCCAAGCAAAACAACAACAAAAACCATATATAAAAACATCTCGTTGTACGTGCATGAAAATATATTTTAGTTATTTTGAGATACTAGCAACCCCTTAACAAAAAAAAAAAACAAAAAAAAAAAAAAACATTCGTAATTCTACAACTACGAGATATTACAAGTTTTAGTTACAATTTTGTTATTTGTGTCTGCTTGATTTAGACAAGTTTCAACTTTGAATGCCATTTAAAAGGAGTAATTGATTTTAAAGGCAGTTCTGGTTAAATATATAATAATAATGTACAATCGCCTTATGGGATCATTTGAGCCAAGGATCAGCTCCTAATAAAAGACAGTACAGAGGTTGGAAAGTCCCGCCGAACGCAGAAGCTCACAACTAAAAATCCGTCTTCTAACGAATCTGATTACTCTTCCACGGAGCATACATAGTTCAGATAAAAATGATAGGACAGAAAACTAGTAGTATTTAATTCCAGGATTCTATTATTACAGAAAGGGAAACATGTCAAGCTTGCTTTGGATTGAACAGTTTCTCACTTCTTATTACTAACGAGGCCGTTGACCAAAGAAAATGGCTCTGCAGCAATAATGCGGCCCGGCCCGCCTAATCAATTGTTGCAGCATCTCGGTGCCCTCATAATCAATATTACTGGATATCCAATAAATGCAAGACTTATTTCCTATGACCGAAGCGCCTGAAGCGCAATTTCCATTAAGGAGGAATTTTCAAAGCCACTTTTCTATCGGAGAATATCCCAGCAAAAACTTTGCTTACTGGTAGGCAAAAAAGTATATGAGGATTTAAGTTGTAAGTACTTACAATTTGACTCGATAACTACTTATTTTTGTTTGAGAAGTCCAAAATATAAGGGGCACCCCTTACAAATGTATTTATGTACATTGTCACAGCGATTAGCTAGTTATTATTTGGCTTACTTGAAGCTAAAAAATAAGTAGTCAAATAAACAAATTAAAACTAAAAAAAAATAATTTTAATACACTTTACGTTTTATTTATATTTTTTCAATTTTATTTTTATTTTTTATTTGTTTGACACAGCTGGGATACGATCCTGTGCTCGTTCAGATATGAAGACAAGAACTTTACCCACTCAGCTATTGTTGACTTATAAGCTTAAGCTACAAAAATTAGTTTTCATATACAGACACATATTGACTTAAAAAGTGGTTGTCTACTTATTTTATTAATACATAACAACAAATTATAACTATTTTCAGATAATGATAAAAATAAATACTAATTTTATTAAAAACTAAGTAGTCGCTCTAATTTGAAGCATAGTAATAAGATAAATAAGTACCACTCATTACTTTGTAAATCATTAATAAAGTACTACCGATTGCAAAAATGACAAAAGTTTTTATTCTAATAAAAATTCTATAAAATTTGGATTTCTTCAAGTCTCATAACCTAAATCGATGGGTATTTAAAAAAAAATACCCTAGAAAAAAATGTCAAGCCAATTAGTTGAGATTAAGGCGTGTCGCACGTCCACCAAAGTTGGAGCAAATACTCTTTTGCTGCCCTTTATAACCCATATCTTAATAAATATAATATTTACATTAAAATTTTCTTCTAGATAGTTGTTGTCTGTGAAGTTTCCAACAGCTTTTGCCTTACCGACCTTTATTAAAATCGCATATTTAACAAAATAAACAGCAAACTATCGAATAGCCCATAACTATTAAAATAACAAAAAAAACATAAATTTGAAAATTTCGGTAAGCTTTTTCGTTCCCTAAGACTTTAATCTTTTTCCTTAATTATTTAGGCCGTTGAACGCGAATCTGCGCTCCAATTTTTTTATCAAGTCTAGTTTTCGAGATATACCGTTAGTCAAAAACTAAGGCACTTGCACATATATTAGAATAACTAGAGAAGTGTTTGTTTGCCCTATTCAGCAAAAAAGAAAAACCAAAATTCGACAAAAAAATTATCTTTAAGCCGAGTTAACATTGTTTCTAAATCTGCTCATTAGTTTCAGAGATATCGCAAAAGTTAATGACTAAAAATTAAAAATTTCAAAAAAAAATTTTTAAATATTTGTTTTTAAAAATCAATAAAAAAAAATAAAAATACACTAACGAAGAAACATGGTTTTATTGAACATAATTATTGTCTATTTTTTCTGTGTGGCTAATAAACAGGGCTCGGACTTTCATGCAAATGCATGGTTTTTGTGGTGATAGATAAAGAGGCATTAGCTAATTATCTATGAGAATCATCAAAGTAGTTTGGCATCGATAGTTGTATTTTTTGCATATTTTGGTGGTATGTGCATATTTTTCCATAGTTTGGCAATAAATGCATATTTCTGGAAAAATTTTTTTAATGCATATTTCTCAATTTAAAAAAAAATATTACTAAAGCGATTATTTATGGCAACCGAGCCTTTGTTGGGTTGCCTGCTGCTGAAAATTATAGTACTGATGGCAAGTGGCAACTGAGCGCTGTCAATTGCAGTTGCTATTTAGTGCCTTTCTGGCAGCTATTAATTTTCAGTTGTCGACTAACAACGCAACTAAAGTTCGGTTGCATAAAATAATAGACGCAATTATGTTTGTTTTATGTTTTTCTCTAATAAAAATAAAAAATTATTTTCGTATTATTTGAGTTTTGGTTAGTTAGTTTGTTCGTAGGTAAATGCATGTTTTTGCGCATATTTTTCATTTTTAGGTGCATTTGTTAAGCGCTTAAAATCAATTTTTAGTTGCATGAAAGTCCTAGCCCTGTTAATAATCCAGCAAATGCGGCTTTTTTAACTTTTATTTTTGTTAACAACTTTTTGGTTTTTGTATGTTGCGTTTCAGTTTTATAATTTTGTGAAAAAGATATTTTCATTTTAAACGCATAAAAACTCGCTAAATATTTGTTATATTCTCATCTCTTCTCATACTAAAACAATTCTTTTTCTTTTTTTAATTTTGTGTGAATTTTATAACTTTTGGCGCCTACAATTTCATGGAACATGCGCATCACTTTTTTCATTCAACTGCACGTTCGTTCTTCATTCTTCGTTGCTCCATATTTTTTTGTTTTTCATACTTTCTTCCAGTCATTTTTTCTTATCAGAGAATTTATTATATTTTTGTTATTGTTGTTGCGGTTAACAACTATTTGTTTTTATATTGTGCTGATTCTTGTTTGATGTTAATTCTTTTTTTTTCAACATTTCATTTAATACAAATATGATGTGGGTCAAGTACATAAATACAATTTTTATTGCATAATTATGTTACGAAAGTAGGAGCAAAAAAAAAAGAACAATTTGCAATTGTGTTGTACCACTTAGTAGGACGGACATCTTTTGTAATAAAAATCTTAAGATTTTGTTTTTTAGAATAGCGAAATGACAAAATGCTTAGTTTGGTTGAAAAGGAATTATGGCTGGTATTAAGTCCTTCGTAAGCAATGTTGCCACTGGAGTAGTTAAGCCCAAAGCGAATTAATATCAAGTGGCCTTATCATTAAAATAACAGACAAACAAAGTAGGTGTAGGACTATTTTTATTTGTGCTTTGACAGTTCGGGTTAAAGTTTTTCTCTTTTCTTATATAGAGTTTGACTGATTGGGTGTAATCAGCTGATGATCATCTGTGATGATAAGGCTACCTGGTACTGAATTCGCCTCGGTTAAGCCTGAGCGTGTTGGCAGCAAATTACCAACACAGTGAGAGCGTTGGCTATTAACTGACAGCTTTAAGAAAAGTAGTTGAAAAATGTATGTATTTTTTCACATATTATAAAAAGGTGTATTTCAAATAGCATTTACTTTTTTACATTTAAAAATTTTCCTTGTACTTAATAAGTACATAAGTATATGTTGGCCATTCAACTGTGATATTTAAAAAGTTTAAATTCTAAATTTATCGTAATCAAACAATGTATTATTGCCACTAAAGACGTATGTGAAATTTTTTGTTTTTTTTATCCAATCTGCAGACAACAAATGGCACACAAGGCAAAAGTCAAATCAAGAAATTGCATTGAAATCAGCTAAATTTATCTATAATTGAATGAGATAAAAATAATAAAGCTGCAATCATTTCTATTTAAAAGTTTTTTTTATACCCTAAAAAGCGGATAAACGGAGAAACGCCAATTAAAGGCACAGAACTTTAAATTGGCAACACTATTTTCTATGTTAGCTGACTGGACAGTTGTCGGTAGTTTAGGGGTTAAAACTATGTGTTAATCTTTGGTGCAAGTTTTTTTAGTTAATACTTTTTTGCTTGATCGATCTAATGTAAACGTAAAGCGTGCAAACGAAAAAAATTTTACATATTATTTTGTTAATAACTTAAAAATCAATAGCAACAAAATTGAATTAAGTACAACAAATTATTTCAGTTACTTCAAAGATATAAATAATTTCAAACCATTACAATTCATTTTTAAAGAAAAAAAATTTTCGAATTTTTGCCCTCAGACCACCACTATCAGATTTTGAACATCTACTCCATCAACTCTTTTGGCAACATGATTCCAACTTACATACAATTTTTTTTTGTTCTTCTCAGCATTTGTTTAATTACTGCGCAGAATTTGTCTATTGGGCGCAATTCAGGGCAGTTAGGGAGTTGCATTCCTTTTACTGTTTTATAAAAATCGTGATTATATTAATTGAGTTCCCCCACTTAATTGCGAATAAAATCAAAAGTTAACAATCGATTTTAATGAAATATGGCACGTTTCGCTTGGAATATATCAATCCAAATGCCAGTAAAAAATTACGGAAGTGTTGTTGTTTTTCTATTTTCTATGAATGTTTTAAAAACCAACATTTAAAAACAAGATGTAAACTATTTTTTTTGCACAAATTCTGCTATATCTCTCAAGCTACTGGGCAGATTCAGAAACATTATTTGCAAGGATTAAAGTTAATTTTGTTGTCGAGTTGCGGTTTTTTTAACTGAAAAAGCCAAAATCTTCTCGAGTTAATGTAAGATATGTAAATGAAAATTTTGGTTTTTTTATTCAAAATGTTCAACATTTTTTCCTGCTATTTTCTAGTCTCACTGTTGATGACATGACTGATTACATACACTATACATACACTATACATACATACACTATCTTATTATTTGTTTGTATATGAACTACGCGGCTAAATAGAGAGACTGTGTGTGTCACACACAGTGTACGTATGTTGCTGGTAAAAAAAATAGCCTATACTCGCGAATATACACAGAAAAAACTAATTTCATTTTCTGTAAGGAAATTCAATGAAATAGTAAATATTTTGTCTAGGAAGGGACCTACAAACAAATTTGTAAATATCGACAAAAATATCTTAACAATTTCATTGAAAAAATTGTGTTTGAGTGAACAAATTGTTTAAATCTATAAAACAATTTGTCTAAAAATATTTACAAATTGTAAACAAAACAATTTACTAAATCAAACAAAAAGATTTACTGGATTTTCTGAAAGATATCAAACAATATTTTTGTATGAATTTATAAAAGAATTAGTCTAAAAATACTAACAAATATTAAACAAAATATTTACTGGATTTTTGTAATATATCAAACAATATTTTTGTCTGGGTCATCTTCATCCATTTAGCATTTATGAAACTGCACTTTGTTAAATGTGTTCAAGTCTGACTGTTAATCTAAAGACTTAAAAAAATGAATGAGAATGAACGACATTAACGAATTGATTCACTCAAAAACCTTTAGTAAACAAGCTTGGTACAATTGCATTCCTTTTGCTATTATTGTTGTTGTTATTTGTGTGTATGTCGTAATCGGGGTTTATTTTTTAAGACACAGTTTTTCTTGTTGTTTTTGGTATTTACGTCCTAAATAAGAGTCAGACAAACAATTCATTGATTATGTAAAGAATATTTAGTGAAAATGAAATTTATTTTTAGACAAACTTTTGTTTGAACATTTTTTGGTGATAATTTTTTCTGTGTAGGAAATTGAGAGAATGGCCAACACTGATTTAAACTGAATATGAGACACATTATACATTCTTGTAAGATAAGAGAATTAACAGCTAACTGGATTTTTGGATAGTGTGTATAGCGGTCATATTATTTCAAGTTAAATATGTACAATTTTTTTCGTTTCCAAGCTTTATCGGTTTATCAAATGTATCTTCATACCATCAGGTTAGGTTACAATGAATTGGAGGATGCCAGTTAGGGTCAAATTCACAGTCTGTGGTTTGATTATTCATATCATTGGTTAAGCCACCAACATTAGTTAACTAAGGACTGTGAATTTCATTGAGCCATACGGCTAATAAATCAGTGCAAGATAATCGCTCTTATGGCTTCTCTTCAAAACTTTCTAAATGGGCTCGATGCAACACCTCAAACAGACTATTCGCTATGGAGAGCAGCCCGAAGCCTCAAAAGACCAGTGATATATAAGCCTCCATTGCGAGCTTCGAATGGAGACTAGGCAAGAACTGACGCTGAAAAAGGTACTCTGTTTGTAAACCACTTGCAGAAAGTATTTACTCCAAATACGTCTGATACTATAGTTGAGCTGCCACCAGTCCTCGCTATACCAGATGTTACTTTGAGGTTCAACATTCGTGAGATTGAACACTATATTGCCGGCTTAAACTCGAAAAAAGCCCCAGGCGCCGATAAAATAAGCAATAAAATGCTCTTAGAGCTACCCTATACTGCAAAACGGATAATTCTATTTATTTTTAACAGTATTTTGCGCCTCAAATGCTATCCTGCAGAATGGAAGGTTTCGCTGATTACCATGATACCTAAACCAGGCAAAGATCATACGAAGGTTGAGTCCTATAGGCCTATAAGCCTGTTGTCTAACATGTCAAAACTATTTGAAAAGCTACTTATGAGTAAGCTAACACCCATACTGAATCGTACTGGATGCATTCCAGACCACCAATTCGGTTTTAGGAGACAACATAGTACGATTGAACAAACACATAGACTCGTGAACGTGGTTAGAAAAATCTTCGAAGAAAAGAAATATTGTTCTGCGCTCTTCATCGATGTTTCTCAGGCATTTGATAAAGTATGGCACGCAGGTTTAATACATAAACTAAAGCAAAACCTACCCGAAAACATCCTTAAACTTTTAGA
This sequence comes from Panzeria rudis, assembly GCA_956483635.1. Taxonomy (NCBI): domain Eukaryota; kingdom Metazoa; phylum Arthropoda; class Insecta; order Diptera; family Tachinidae; genus Panzeria; species Panzeria rudis. The sequence goes on along the minus strand of OY101450.1, from coordinate 122,816,842 downwards.
AAGCTACTTAACTGAGCGAAAATTTGTTGTTAAAGAAGGTAATTTTCAAAGCCCTCCGCAACCCATTGAAGCCGGAGTTCCTCAAGGCAGCATCCTCGGTCCTGTATTATATCTGATATATGCCTCTGACTTGCCGATAAGCACAAAAGCCATCAAGAAGCCACCCGCAATTTGCTAGATTATATACCCCAGTTGCAACAATGGCTAAAACAATGGCGGATAAAAATTAACGAACAAAAATGTCTACACATTACTTTTACATTGTGCAAAGAAACCTGCCCACCTATACAAATAAATAACCAAACTATACCACAACACACTGAAGTAAAATATCTCGGTGTTCATCTTGATCGTCGTCTAACATGGAAGTCACACATAAATGCAAAGGTGACCCAAATGAAATCAAAAGCAGCTCAAATGAATTGGCTCATTGGAAGGAACTCTACTCTAAGCCTAGATTGTAAACTTCTTCTATAAAACTCCATTCTAAAACCAATATGGTCATACGGAATCCAGATATGGGGCACTGCCTCGGCATCAAATGTAGAAAAAATTCAAAGGCAACAAAATAAAATACTCCGTACGATTACAGCAGCCCCATGGTATGTCAGAAACTAGCGAATTCATAAAGACCTAGATGTGCCGCCGGTTAAGACAGTGTTTTCTAAACACGTGCCAAGCTACATAAAAAGACTTAAGTTGCACCCAAATCCCCTAGCCCGAAACATCATTAACTTTAGAGGCCACACTCGGCTGAGAAGGAGGGACACTCTTGCTCTCAGCCGAATACGAGAGACGTAAACAACCAATCGCTGAAACAAATATTTTTGTCTGGCTGGACTTAAAAATTAAAATTTTAGAGTTAAGATTTGATTACTTATTGTTAGTTCAATTTTATTGAAGATACAATAAATAAATACATATAACCGAAAAAAAATGTGTTCAAACCTACAGATCTGTAAATCTTCATATAAGTCGCTCATATAAGCGGCCATGAGCAGCAGCGCAAAAGGCTGCCCCATTAGAGCTATTGTGAGAGTGTTTAATGATTATTTGCCAGAGGTAAGGTGGCTACTGAGAGTTATATTCACCAGTTGGGTAAAGTTTTCAAATATTAACAGAGTCTGAAATAATGAAATCCTTAACTACACCCAAACAGCATTCATTGTAGTATTCATCAAGCTTTTCGCGTAGTACCCCGGTTTAGCTCCTGCAAGAATACTTAATGAGTCTTTGCCAAGGGTAAATATTATTTTCGTTTTCTTCTAAATTGTATTCCAGTAATTCCCATATCAACCGCGATCCCATGTCTATGTAACTCAATAGTTCGACAAATTTCATACACAATTTAGAGGTTTCAGGAGTGCTCACTACATCTGTGTCTGCAGCGTCGCCCTCTCATATGATTTCACTGCCTAAGATTTTTTATATGGATCTAATAAATGTTAACAGAACGAATAAAAATATAAAACGAAGCACTTTTAGCAACAAAAAAATTTTTTTAATAGATTATAGTTCATCAAGAAGATATTTTAGCTATAAAATCAAATTAAAGCAAAAATATAAATTTTACTCAACAAATCGAAAGCTCGAACTCCGAAAACTCGAGATTATGTGTGTGAAAATGCAGCTACAGTGTCTTAAACAAACCAAAAAAAATAACTACATAGATCAAAGACTTGCAAAAATTCAAAGTTACTCCGAAAAATCGGAAACTCTCCGAAAAGTGGAAAACTCTCCGAATATTCGAACTTAATAGTTGTTAGATAATGCGAAAGAAAAAGTGGCTTAAACCACTCAGAAACCCATAATTTTACTAACTTAATCGATAAGTCGAAGATAATCGAATTTGCTACGAAAAAATCACAAACTCTCCGAAAATTTTAAATTTAACGTGTGTTGTTATATGCAATAAAATTGGGTTCAAACTGCCAGAAACCCACAATTTCACTAAAGAAATCAGAAACTAGAGAAAACTAGAATTTACACTGAAGAAAATAAAATTATTCTAGCATTGGAGTTTAAATGTTCGGGAATTTAAAAATAAGTTAAATCCATCCCGAAAAATGTCTCTTCGAATATTTTATATTTAATGCATGTTCGAACGCGCAACAAAATACCGAAAAATTCGTAAGTTCTCTGAAAGTTCGATATTTGATAAATGTTTGAAAATGAAACAAAACATCCCTAAATGCACCAGAAAACCATAATTTCACTAACGAAATCAAACACTTGCAGGAATTGGTATTTACACCGAAAAAAAATTAACTTCTCCGAAAGCTCGAAATTGCATACATTTACGAAAATGCAGCGAAAGAGCCTGCAATCTATCAGAAACTCATAATTTTACTAAAGAAATCGGCAGTTCGCAAGAAATCGTATTTATTCCGAAAAAATATATATAAAATTATCAGCAAGTTCAAAGCAGATGTATAAAAATTCAACAATGGAGCGCCATAAATCTACCAAAAGCCCATAATTTCACTAACGAATTCAAAAATTCGTAACATCGAAGCTAGTCCGAAAATATCAAAAACTCTCCGAAAACTAGAAATTTAATACATTTTCGAAAATGCTACAAAAGTGTTAAGTCTACCAGAAACGCACAGTTTCACTAAAGAAATAAAAAACTCTCCAAAAATATCCATAAATGTGGCTTAGATCCTCCATAAATCCATAATTTCACTAACGAAATTTAAAAAGTGGAAAAATTTTTAATTCTACGACAGCTCAAAATTTATTACACGTACCAAAATGCAACAATATAGCCTGAAATCCACCAGAAACCCATAAATTCACTGAACACAAACCAGAAACCCATAATTTCACTAAAGAATACTAAAACTCGTAAAAATCGAAGTAACTCCGAAAATATCGAAAATTTAATACATATTTAATACATTTTTGTAAATGCATTAAAAGTGCCTTAAAGGCTCCAAAAACCCATAATATAACTATAGAAATACAACAAAAGCTATTAGCAGGGTAATCGGAAATATGTCCTAAAAAATGCAGGAAAACAGCCAAATATGCCACAAAAAATTCCATATATATATGCAACTAAATGTAAAATATTCAAAAACATGCTGTAAAGGGTAAAATATGCATAAATATGCACTAACAAATCGATGCCAAAATTCTTAAAAGTTCTGAAACGTATCACAGGGAAAAACATGAAATTGCATATTTGAGGTTTCCCTGGTTATTAGTTAACCAGACATCCATACCCAGCAAAAACTTTGCTTACTGGTAGGTAAAAAAGTATATGAGGATTTAAGTCGTAACTACTTACTACTAGACTCGATAACTACTTATTTTTGTTTAAGAAGTCCAAAAAATAAGGGATACCCCTTACAAATGTATTTACATTGCCACAGCAATTAACTAGTTATTATTTGGTTTACTTGAAGCTAAAAAATAAGTAGTCAAATAAACATATTAAAAATTAAAATATTAATTTACACACATTATATTTTATTTATATTTTTTTAATTTTTTTTGACCCAGCTGGGATACGAACCTGTGTTCGTTCAGATTTGAAACTTTACCCACTCAGCATTGTTGACTTGCAAGATTAACACTCACAATATTATGACAGTAACGGAATGTATTTTGTTCAAGAAGTATTCCGTGCAATAATTTTTAAAAGAGTAAACATATAAAATTCTAAGCAATCTTATTTTTAACTGATTCTAAGATTCAATAAAAAAAAACTAAATACACATTATACGGATTTTCTGTTGCTTTCAATATAGTCCGTTATTTATGTATAAAAACCAAACAAGTACATGCATAGAAATAATACACACACAAATACTCAAAATATTCTGTACGTAAAATTAACGGAAATTGCAGTTGAAATTATAGAAATACACATTTAAAATCAGTGGTGTAGTGGTTAGTACTTTAGACTATTAAACAAGAGGTGACATGTGCAATTTCAGCCAAGACCATGCGTTTTTTTTTAATTTGTAATGTTAAATGCATAAAATGGAGTAAGTTTATGTTGTTTTACTGCAGCTAATTTACTTACTATGCTTTGGCCAGATGGTTGATACGTTGGATTTCAAACCCGAACGTGCTTTGGTCGATTCTCAGTAGAAGTTAACATAACAAACAGTGAGTAAAAATATTAATTTAATAAAATAATAATTAAAGATACGAAATAGTAAGCCTCTTAACATTTAAAAGTAAAGCAAAAATCAATTATTTTTACGGAACTTGTGGTTGATTATTTAACAGTGAAAATAGCAGAAACAAGGAAACCTTTTTTATTGTTACGGAAGCTGCTATTAGTTCTTTTGACAGTGAAATTGATCCAAATAAATAAGGAATCATTATTTTGTATGGTTTTAAGTCTGTTAACTTTTTAACATTTAAAGTTGAATAAACTTTTTGTTAAACTTAAATGAAAAATAATTTGACCGGTTTTTAATTGCGTTTTAATTTATTTTATATTGCAATTTCAGTTAATTTTAAGTACGGAATATTTTGAGTGAAGCGACAAAAATTAGTTTTCATATAGAAGCACATGTTGACTTAATATTTTATTAATACACATCAACAAATTGTAACTACTTTCTGATAATGAGAAAAATACGTACTATATTTATTAAGAAGTAGGTGTAGTTCTAATTGAAGCATAGTAATAAGATAAATAAGTACCACTAATTACTTTGAAACCCATTAATAAAGTCCTACCCATTACAAAATTCATAAAAGTTTTTGCTGGCTAATTTCAATAAAAATAAACGCAAAAATCGATTTTCTAGAACTCCCTAATACATGTTCGAAAATGCAACCAAAACCACCAGAATCCTATAATTTCACAAAAAATATTCGAAAACTCGCAAAAAATTTATATTATTAACTACTGCGAAAATTCTTATTTTAATAAACGTTCGAAAATGCAAAAGAAGTGCTTTAAACTAGGGATGTAACGAATACCGATACCGATACCGATATATCGGCGATACTTCAGATTTTCCGATACATCGGTATCGGCGATATTTTACTGTCGATACGACGATACTTTTAAAAATTTTGTCAGAGTTTTTTTTAACAAATAATTTATTTTCGATTTTACCATGAATTAAATTCACTTCGTTATTTTTTAAATCTTATTAATATCAATTTTAAAAATTAATAATATTTTATGCTGTTATTTTGTAAAAAAAATTTATTATTTTTGTTAATTTTACCATGAATTCAAGTTCAAGTCGTTGTTTTATAAATCTTATTACAGCAAAAAAAAGATACTCCAAAGAAGTCATGAAAATGTAGAATTCGCGATCTGGAAGTATTGCAAATTTGGATAATTTCTAATTAGTTTTACATATCCTTGCCATTGCAAGAAGTTCTGTTTTTCGATTACCAATTCGGTGGAAGCGATGCTAGGACAAATTTCTTTTTCGGTATTCTATAATGATTTTTCCTCAAGGAAAAAGGATAAAAAATTATCCATTTTCACAATTTTTTTATGCGAAATTAAACTCAGAACTGTATTTTCATGTAAATTTAAGTGAATAAATATAAACTTAGAAGTCTTTTAATAATTAAGCTATTAAGTTATTTAGAAAAATATTAGTTGATAAATGTCCTTTAAAAAAATCGATTTTTTAAAAAGCATGGCGAGTATTTTTTTAAATTATAAAGGAATTAAACATTTTTCTTGCTTTTCTACTAATTATCTGCATTTTTTAATATAGATTTTTTGAAAGCAAAGAAAATGTAGCTCCTTAAAAATTACTTCCAATGTTTTATCAATTTTCAATATTCTCTCTTATAATGTAATTTTGTATAATAAAAAAATTGCGCTTGAGTTTTGTTAATCTAAACTTAAACTCAATTTCAATATTCGTATCGGTATCGGAATCGGTATCGGCGATATTTATTTTTAAATATCGGTATCGGTATCGGATCGGCAAAACGGCGTATCGTTACATCCCTACTTTAAACAACCAGTAAACCATTATTTTACTAAATTAATCAAAAACTCGAAAACAAAATCGAGGTTATTCTAAAAAAAATTTAACATTTTTAGAAAATTCGAATTCAATACATTTTTGAAAACGCACCAAAAACGCCTTAAACAAACCAGTAATCCATAATTTCACCAAAAATAATCGAAAGCTCGAAAAAAGCAGATATTCTCCGCAAAATGTTAATTCAAACCAACAATAAGAGAAGATCAAAAAGATGATTTTTCTACAACCTCTAGTCCGAACAAGAATACAAATTGTGCACTCATGTATGAAGACATTTCTGTAGGCCGTAATAGTTTGTTGTCCAAAAACGACACCAATAATCTCATATAACCAACCATATGGCAAATGAAGCTTAACAAAACTGTTCTTCATAGATAAATCTGCTATTTTTGTTGTTATCTCTGTTGGCTATTTGGTTGGATGTCATGCAGACTAATAAAGAGTAAATTAAATAAATGAAAAAATTAAGTTGAAAAACAGGTGCTGGCTGGGATGCACTTGCGTCAGCATTGAATAAAAGCAAAAATATCTAAAGAAAGCTACATTCAGCAAACAAAAACAACATTAACCGGATTCAGTATCCAGTAAACACAACAAAACCAAGAAAACCACCAAAACCAAACAACCCACAGTGTGGGTCCCACACACATCTTTGCCATTACACATAATAATGTTTGTTGTTTTTGCTTTTACGACAATGATTACTAATTACCACTGATGCCAACTTTGCGAAAGCAAAAAGCATATCAAAATTTAAAGAAGCATTAAAAAATCCGATCCAATCTAGTGCGCCAGGCACTGATGCCAGAAATGCAGATTTTTACGATATGACAAAAAACGATATGACATACTGTTTTGTCATATCATAAGTTTTTTACGATATGATAACGCTGAGATAGCTATACACGATGTATGGATACCTCACTGTTGTCATACCGTAAAAAACTTACGATATGACAACGCTGAGATAACTATACACAATGTATGGATACCTCAGTGTTGTCATATCGTAAAAACTTACGATATGACAACAAAGTATGTCATATCGTTTTTGTGATATCGTAAAAAATCTGCATTTCCAGCATCAGTGGCGCCAGGCCAAGTCCTGGCCATACACTATATGTGTGTGTGTGAGTGGTCGTAAACAATCTAATTTGGATTTATAAAAAGCAATCCTAAAAAATTTCAGGTCAATCAGTTGAGATTAAGACATGTCGCACCGCACGCCCACCAAAGTTGGAGCAAATTCTATTTTTCTGCCTTTTATCTCCAATATCTTAATAAATATAACATTTACAAAAAAAGTTTTTCTAGAAAGTTGTTGTCTGTGACTTTCCAACAGCTTTTGCCCATTGTTTCCGAACAAAATTTTTTTATGAAATTTTTCGTTTTTAGACTAAAACTTTTACGATATCTCTGAAACTAATGAGCAGATTTAGAAACAATGTTAACTCGGCTAAAAGACAATTTTTTTTGTCCAATTTTGTTTTTTTTTCTACGGAATTGGGTAAACAACCCCTTCTCCAGTTAAGCTAATATATGTCGCGCAAGTGCCTTAATTTTTGACTGAACGGTATATCTCGAAAACTAGAGCTGAAAAAAAAATTGAAGTGCAGATTCGCGTTCAGCGCGCCAAATAACTGAAGAAACAACTTCAAATTCTAGGAAACGAAAAAGTTTACCGAAACTTTTAAATTTATGAGATTTTTTCCTATTTTGGTTGTTATGATGGGCAGGGAAACCGCAAATATGCAATTGCATGTTTTTTCTGTGCAATGTATGTGGGCACAAATAAAATATTAATACGTTTCAGAAAATTTTTAAGAATTTCGGCATCGATTTATTAGTGCATGTTTTTGCATATTTTATCCTTTACATCATATTTTTGCATATTTCTCACTTATTCCCATATTTAAGGCATTTTTAACTAATCTTGTGTCATATTTGGCTGTTTTTCCTGCATATTTTGGCTTTTTTATTTTTGATTTGCTTATTTACTAGGGTAGTCATGTTAATCGACTATTCGATTGATCGATTAATCAATTAATCGAAATTGAGGTTTTTAAACTACCCGAACAATCGAGTAAAACTTTTATTTCGTTCAAGTTACTTTATATCCAATTTTTTAGTCGAGTTGTTCGATTAATCGAACTAAATTACTCTTATTCGAAATTGAAATTTGATCAAACATTATTTGACTTCAATTATTCGATTAATCGAGCAAAAAATATTCGAGTGAATACCCTAATATTTGCGGTTTCCCTGGTTATGGGATATTCGATATTTTGCTGTTTGTTGCGATTTAGACAAAAGTCGGTAAGGCAAAAGCTGTTGGAAACTTCACAGACAACAACGTTTTAGAAGCACATTTTTTTGTTAATTTTAGAATATTTAGAATATTTATGAGACATAAAAGCAGAAAAATAGTATTGGTTAAAACTTTGGTTTGCGTGCGGACACGCCTTAATATCAACAGATTAACCTGAACATTTTTTTAATAAATATCCATCAGTTTGGTGTATGAAACTTGAAGAAACCCAAATTTGATTTTTTTTTTTACAACTCTAGTCTGTATATTACACGAAACCTTGTAGCGGTATCCCAGGAGCTGTAGGGGCCAATTTTTTACAATTTCATAAAATTTTAAACTTTGTCTGGGAGAACCCTTAAGGAATGGAAGGAAAAATTAATGGCGGTCGGTCTTACATTTTTAACCCTGTAGAAGTGACTGTGTTGCAATTATGATTTTTTTATTTTATTTTTTTTTATTAAATGTTATTCAACCCAACGTTTTCTTTTTCCTTATACTCTGTCCTATCGACCTGCATTGGTTTCATCCGGTTGGCAAATGGTGCAAATTTCGCAAAAAAAAATTTAATTAAGCATAGTCTGGATCTGATTCATTAGGCAACTCATGTGCGATATGTTCTTTGACGTGATGTGCTTGTTAATATATAGGTTTTATCCGGTTGCCCGATGGGTGCATCTCGCACTAGGTGAAAAAATATTGCCAAGAATTGAAATGGTATTGTACCTATCAAGACAATGGTCCTCATTTTGATCTCAGTACTTTTGACGTCCAAAATTTTGGGATATGACCTTGCAAAATTTAGCGTTATCAATATCCTTTTTTCACTCTCTTGGATCCGTAGCTTGAAATCAATAAATGCCCTTATTTCTACTTGTCGGTACTTAAGCGGAGTTTGTCAAGTCCTTTTTAATGTCTGATTTCAGGACATTCCAAAATCTTTTCTTGCCCACCAGGGCATCAAAAAGCTTAAAACAGAGCCAAAAGCACTAATTTCGCATCATTGATTAATGCAAGCTCTTTTAATTCTCATGAGAGAAAAAAATACTGCGAAAGGAGTTAAAAACAAAAAGCAAGTAAGTAAATCAAAACAAAGTAAGTAAGGTAAAGAAAATATATAGCCAGATACATGTGTATGCATTGCATGCCATGCAATGCATGGTTGGATGTGTATTGTATGGATACGGTTTAAAATAAATCGAAGAAAAATTTAATAAAATGCATCAAATAAATGCACTGCAAAAGAATGTCACCATCAAAAACAAACTTCTATCAGAGATGGTAACTTGTAGGTGGAAATTTGTTTTCATTGAACAGGTTGCAGCATATTTGTTAATACATATTTTGCTTTTAAAAGCATATTTTCTCTTAAATGCATTTGTTAGAGCATTTATCCTTATTTTCGTGATTTTTATATGTTTCTAGTTTGAGTTCATTCTTTTTTTTTTAATGTTAAGACCATGATTTACTACAGACTCATTCGTTAGAGCTGTCAAAAAACTGATGTGTGCTCAACTGATGTGTCCGATTTGCAATTTTTTTTTAAATGTGATAAACTAATATTTTCTATTTGATCAGAGTTGCATCTTTTGGTGTAGTTGGTGAAACAACAGCAATGTCTGCTTTATTAATTAGACAGACGCTTAATATAGTTGTTGTATGTATATTCATGTAAATAAGTTGATGAAAAATTTTGTGTGACAGTGTGGCACCGGCACACAGTGATTGCAATTGGAAAAACGGGTAATAAATCTGTACCTTTGAAACTTGCGATCCGATTACAAAACGATGTATGTAAAAATCGTAGAGGAGGACCTAAGCTTTAAGAATGTTGAAATATTATCCGATGTTAATGAATTTAAACTTGGTGTAAAGTTTATGAATAGATAAAGAAAATACACTTTACTTTATCAAGATACCTTTAATGTTTTTGAAGATATTTTTCTTTGAATTTTAAAATTTTAGTTTTTGGCCTCGACCTTGTTCTATATTTGGTTAATATCTCCAATAATAGAATATCAAGAATTTAAAAAAATATATTTACTATATCATGATTAAAAAGTGGGCAGTGCCACGCCCATGCAAAGTCAATATTTCATTTTTATTTCATTTCATTTTATTTAATTCATTAATGTATTACATGTGGCCTATTGGGCAATGTTAAAATGTTACAAGATAACAATTCTATGAACAATAGCGTAACCATAAAAATATATTTAACAAAAAAATAGGACAATTTTTTTAATATTTTGGTAGGAATCTGAACACAGATCCATGTAGGTATAAATAATACCATATCTATATAACGAATTTTGAATTAACCTTATAATAGTTTACAGCTTAAGCCCAATAAACCTAACTAAACATTAGACGTATTAAAATATATCAGTAAGTTCCGCTCAAATGTTGACCTTGACATAGCAAAGTTACGTAAACTTCTAGGTAAGTAGTTCCACAGACGGGCTGCACGTACCACGAAAGAATTTTTATAACTTAATGTATTTATGCGATTTATGAAAATTTGAGGATTTCTAATCGTACTAATAAACGATATCATATCGACAATAAAAGCAGGCCTTTGAAATTTAATAATCGAAATTTCAGATATTCGTCGAAAGAGAGATTCAGGAAATCCTTTAAGTAAATCGAGACATGTGCACCAATCCAAAGTCCATAGACAAATCTCACCACCTTGATTATAATAAGCCTTATCCTATTCCTATTACCCAAGCTACAGCCAGAGTATACTTCCATGCAATATGTAGTTGATCTGCGACAAGAGTTGAGCATGAGCAACAATCCTTTTAACATGCAAAAGAAGAACCAGATTCAAGTGATATAACCTTCGTAGGGTAAAAAAAATCCTAGAGCAGACTCTATCAATGTATTGTGTAAACGATAATATATTATCCAATATCACACCAAGGCACGTAACAATGTCGACAATTTCAATAGAAGCATCTAATATCCTCAAGTCCAAGCAGAGACTATCCGACTTTTTCAATCCAAAGACAATAAATAGTTTTCGTTTTATTGGGATTTATTTTAAGTATATTTGCCTGTATCCAATTTTCCAAAACAGACAGTTCAAAATTAATAGTTTCTTGTAGTGCATCAGAGAATTCGTTATCAACAACTTCTACTAATTCGATTCGTATGAAACTTTGCATATACATTTAGTTTTTGTTACAATACAACAGTATGGTTAGAAAAGTGGGCAGTGCCACGCCCATTAAAAGTACATTTAAACTACTTCTACTTAGCCGATTTTTATGAAACTTCGCACGCAATAAGTTCTTGTGAAAGTACAGCATTATGATAAAAATTATGGGCAGTGCCACGGCTATTTTATAGTCGGTTCTTTTTTGCAAGAATTATATTAAATATCCTTTTATTATTTTGAAGTAAAGCAACTTAGTTGAAAAAAATATGAGCTTCTATGAAGTAAAAGTAACAAGAATATGATGAACATAGAAGAATTAACACAATTTATTTTACTCGAATGAAATGAGTATTTGTATATTGAGCTTTTTTCGATTTGTTTTGATTTTATATATGTGCATCACTAACACATTTTCTTATATTTATATTTTTTTAAATATTTTTTATGAATTTTTCTATGTATTTCGACTCAACTGAATAATTTGGTGATATTTTCCATCACATGAAGCAAATAATAAATTTAAGCTAAGACTTCAAGCTTCATTTTCAGATGTAACATGAATCAATATGTGCTATATTAACAAAAATATATGAGGTAAAAAATACATATTTTGGAAACAAATATCGACTTAAAGTAGTCTTAACAAACGTGTGTGATTACTTTAAAATTTTTATATAATTTTTTTAGAATACAACTGTACTCAACATTGCTTGGCAAAGTACTTTAAGTATTTTTACATACAGCCGTTTATCTTTTAGTTTGAAAACAATTTAAGCCGAAAGTAGCTTTTGTCTGGTTGTATTCACTTAATTGCTAATAAAATCAACATTTACGAGTATCCACCGATTTTCATGATATAAGACTTCTTTTGTTCGTAAGACACCTCTCCTTAAGAACAATATCTGAGGTAAAATTTCTGCGTTTTTAAACATTTTATGAGTTTTTAGAAAGAAAAAAATGGTTTAATTTTGCATGAAAAAACACTTTTTCTGAATAACTCCGAAAGCTTTGATCAAACCAAAAAACTATACATATTAAGAAAGTTTGAATGTAATTTTGTCATGCATATCTTGGTTTATTGTTGATTCAAATCGGACAAACTGTTTTCGAGTTAGGGTGAAATACACTGATGTACCAAGTGAACATTAAACTCTTTGCATTCCACACATTTTTATTTAGAGACTGAAACAACTTTTTTTTTGCAGATCAGTATTATTGAACCGTATGCACTTGCTACGAAAATAACGTAATAAAATGGTAATTTAAAAGCCGTACTAAATAAGCAAGATAGGTAGGTATTCAACTAAGCAGGTTATACTATACCACAAATAAAAATTTTGATCCCCATAAGTACGGAAATATTTGAGGGCTGCAAAAAATGTATTGTAAAATCAGCAGTGCGAAAGTTTATGCCAACAGTCGATGTTCATATGTTTTAAATTTGTCTCGAAAACAGCAATACTATACTTCTGTAAGAAAGTAATCTTTTAGAAGAATTTCTAAATTTACAAAACAGGTTTAAAAGAGAGAAAACAGCTCCAATTATAAATTAATTTATATCGAATTATATAAAAACAATTTACTTTTACCTCAAACTTCGAATTTCATACCAGACTAACATGCAACAATTTCGTAAACCAAACTTACCAACCCTGTAAACTAGTAGAGACACAAAAAGAGTGAATTACTCAACAACAACAGAGAATAACTAATCAAATAAGAGATTTTTATTAAGGAGGAATAAAAAATACCTTTAACAAAATTAATTTTGAAAAATAGCAACTTAAATATTCGCACTGCATGCAAAATTGCAAGGTGACACCCTTTTCAAAGTTAGAAGAAGAAAAAAACATTATTAACAACTGCAGTAGATTTTGTTTTTGTTACATTTAACATTAATTGATTAAACTGCTTTTATTAAAAATTAATTTTAAACAAACTTACCTTTTCTTTGGCACGTCCAGCGTGTTTTTGTACAGATTTCGCCAACATGATGCCTTTATTTTCAGCCATTAACTATTTGACACAGTTTTTTATTAATAAACTAAAAGGGTTTTAATTTTTGTTTATTTTTAGCACTTTTCGTTGTTGAATTTTCTTCAACTTGAAAAAATTGTTATAAAATATTTTCTTATAAAATTTTTTTTACTTCTTTAAATTTTTATGTATGTAAATGCACAATTATTCTTAATTTTTCTTTATTTTTTGTTAAGGAAAAAAATTTTTTTTCCAAATTTTGCACTTCTTTTTAAAATTATTTTCGTTACAAAAAAAAATTAATAAAATTATTCTGGCACTTAAAATAGCAACAACATAAATTTCGATTGCGAAGTGATACTTGAGACTCTATTAGCTATAGGCCCCCAAAAACGCCGAAACTGCTGAAATGAACTGGTCGGTCGTTGGGTTCGTTTGACTCTGTTGTGTGTACAAAATGTTATACGCTCAAGAAATATTATTGTTGAAATAGCAAAAAAAGCAACAATAAAATACGTTGACAAGAAAAGCAAGAGCAAAAATAAAATATGTAGTAGCAATGTTGCCTAACTGACTTGACTGGCTAGCTGGCTGGCTGTATGACAAACACGCGAACTGAACTTTACGATGCAATTATTGTATACAACACAAGCGAAGAACGAGATGTGTTACGTTTAACGGCTCCAACTCAACTCAGCATGCTACAGTACGCGTTATAATAAAATAGTCCCCAACAAATTTAAAATATGCTCACAAAAAATAAAGCAAAATACAATAAAAAAAAATATGTATGTGTGCCTGTGTGTGCAATTTGTAATAAAAAGCTCTCGGTTGCTCTCCGCTTTCGTTGAATAATAAAATGCTTATTAAGCAAATGACGTCTTACCGTTATACTGTTCTCTGCTTACAACTAATTTAATATTGTTAAAACTAAAGTTAGCAAATGTTCATAGTTTTTTCCTTTGACAAAATACTGATCGATCATTATTACTCTTTTACTTTACTCAGCGATTTTTAATTATTATTTTTCTCTTCCCATTATTCAAAAATTAATTTAAGCTTTTTATTTTATTTTATTTGCAATCCCCCACCTCAACTAGTTCCACCAAATTTTACACTTGCTTACAGTTCTAAATTTTTACAAACTTTTCTATTCCTTTTGTTATTACTCTGCGGGAAAATTGCGTCAATTGTTCAAAATGTACCTATCCCGTGACATGTGAAAATAGTAACAGTGAATGTAGGAAGCGCTTAAAATAGAATAATAAGAATACTTTCATTATAACCTATTTTTAAACCATTCCTTTTACTCTTATAAGAAGAGCCGGAGCTATATCATTTCTTTTAGGTTATCCTCTGGCCAGTTTAGTCGGGATTAATATTAAACAGGTTTTTAAAGTCAGTTCTACAACTAATTACATAATGACTAAGACCGAGACAAGAATTGTAGAAACTGTAACCGGCAGTATTCTTTAAGTGAGTTTAGTGGCCTATCACAAAGTAGCTAAAAGGTATCAAGTGCTTCATCCTATGACAAAGCCCGTGATAGGTCCCCTTCATGCAAAGTGTTAGAACTCGAACCGGTCCCTATCCCCAAAGGACTAGTCACGTGACATGTTCTGTGTCAGTTCCTTTCCCCTAGGGTATTTAAACAGAGTGGTTTAGTCTGTAATTGAGTTGGAATAGTGTTTCCAAAACAGTTTTCTTTGGAATTAAAAAGCATATGGAGCGTTTGCTGCAATAGAGTCTTAACTCAAAAAACTCAATTTTTCCGTTAATACTAGCAATACCCGGTATGCTTCGCTACCTGATTGTTGTGCAAATATAGAAAAATTAATAGTAGCTTCGTATGATCAGTACCCGTCTCCCCATACCTTTTGTTTAAAAGTGCAATTTGCTCTCAATGCAATCTACCTCAAACTTAGAATCTCACTATGCTGATTCCTAACTTTATTACTTTAGAAGACAAATAAATAGGCTACAAAAAAGTACCAAAATTATATTTTTGCTCTTCATCGCCCCCTAATTGTGTTTAAGGGATTCTTAAAGAGAGAAGAAACCAATTTAAATGCAATTTCTATCTTTATTATTTTATAAGATAAATGGGTTACAAAGATAGTACCAAATTACATTATTACCCTTTTTCTTCCTTAAATGCAAAAATATTAAAAAAGTATCCAAATCCCGTCCCCTTTTTTTCGATCTAATTTTAATTTTTCGAATTTTAGGTCTACCGTAGCTAGATCTGGAGATATACGGCTGTATGCAAAAATAATTAAAGTAGCTTTGCCAAGCAATGTTGAGTAAAGTTGTATTGTAAAAAAATTATTATATCAAAATTTTAAAGTAGGCACTCACGTTTGTTAAGACTACTTTAAGTTGATATTTCCAAAATGTGTATTTTTTACCTCAAATATGTTCGTTAATATAGCACATATTGATTCATGTTACATATGAAAATGATGCTTGAAGTCTTATCTCTTAGCTTAAAATCATTATTTGTTTCATGTAATGGGAAACAACACCAAATTATCTAGTTGATTCGAAATACATAGAAAAATTCATTAAAAAAAAATACAAATATAAAAAAATGTCTTAGTGATGTATATAAAATCAAAACAGATCGAAAAAAGTTAGATATTCAAATACTCATTTCATTCGAGTAAAAGAAATTGTGTTAATTCTTCTACGTTCATCATATTTTTTACTTTTACTTAATAGAAATGTTTTTATGCTTTACTACAATGTCAGAAGCTCATATTTTTTGAATTAAGTTGTTTTACTTCAAAGTAATAAAAAGTTATTTAATAATATAAAAAGTTATTTGACTACTCGAATGAAATTTGTATTCGCTTTTGTACATCATAAACTATGAAGTGGTTGTTGAACACGGTGGTGTTGCCAGTATTTATTATTAAATCACAAAATAATTAAAGTTGTCTTTTGCATATAATTTCTTAACAAAGTTATGTTAGCCTTAAAGTGCTTGGTAACTACTATGAACTTCAAAGCCAAAGTAAAATATTTTTTAGCATACGGCCGATAATGTTTCCGAATTTACCAATTTTTCTCCTTTTTATCCCCTTAAAATTCTAATTTCCAAAAATCCCCTTTTAGTAGATCTATACATCGGCTGGCAAACCTAGATACAAATTTCTTCCAACAAAAAATATTCATTCCATATATCAATGTATAGAAATAAATTCACCAAGGCTTCCGTACAAATACTTTATACACATATCACTTTTTGCCTTTTGAATTTTTTTTCGTTTAAGGGTTTTTTCGGACGAATTCCGTGGTATATTTTTTGTGATTTTTACCCTTTTTCGGCCACTAAATATACAAATTTCAAAAAAGTAGCAAAAACCTGTTCGCTTGTTTTTTTGTTCTTAAGATGATGCTTTTGATATTTGGTGTCTACCTTAGTTAGATCCGAAGATAAAAGTTTACGGAATTTACTCGTCTATCCCTTTTTGCCCCTGAGCTATTGAATTTCTTAAAATCTCTGCATCCGTGCATCGAAAAAAAAACCTACATACAAATTTTTTTCTACTCAAAATATTCATTTAAAGTACATAACAAATAGTTGCGCAGGAAAAAAAACTACCAAAAGCAGCTCCTAATTTTATGCTTTATATACCCAAACATCAAAAAAATACCAAGAGCATTTGAGGGCTTCTAAAGGAGAGAAGACAACATTTTAAATTTCATTTCCATCTTTGTTATATTAGGATATAAAAGGCTTAACAAAAAAGTATCAAAATTATATTTTTACACTTTTTCGGCCCCTAAATGTGCAAATTTCAAAAAAGTACCAAAGACCTATCCGCTGATTTTTCTATCTTATCATGATGCTTTTGAAATTTTATGTCTACCTTACTTAGATTCGGAGATATATGATTACCGATTTCACCCGTTTGTAACGCTTTTAATTCCTTTAGAATTTAAGTTTTCAAAAATCTCTTCTTAGTGCATATATACAAATATATTCATTCAGTATGTGAATAGAAAAAAGCTGTATGGAAAAAAGTACCAAAAAGGGCTACCAATTTTCCCTGTTATATATTCGAATTTCAAAAAAGTACCAAAATGTGTTTGGGGCCTTCGTGAGGAGAGAATAATGCATTTCAAATTTAATGTATGTATATCTTCATTACTTTAGAAGATAAAAGGTTAACAAAAAAAGTACCAAAATTATATTTTTACCCTTTTTCGGCCCATAAATGTACAAATTTTAAAAACTACCAAACATCTGTCCCCTCATTTTTCTACCTTATCATGATGCTTTTGGAATTTTATATCTACCTTACTTAGATTCGGAGATATAAAGTTACCGATTTTACCCGTTTTTATCCCTTTTAATCCCCTGAGAATTAAAATTTTCAAAAATCCCTTAGTGAATATATACAATTATATGCATTCAGTTTGTATATCAATGTGCATAAAAAATAGTTCTATGGAAAATGTACCAAAAAGAGCTACCAATTTTACCCTTTATGTATTCGAATTTCAAAAAAAGTACCAAAATGTGTTTGAGGGCTTCGCAAGCAGAGAAGAATGTATTTCAAATTTAATGTCTATCTTCATTATTTTAGGAGATAAACGGTTAACAAAAATGCACCAAAATTATATTTTTATATTTTTTCGGCCCCTAACTGTACAAATTTCATAAAAGTACCAAACACCTGAGCGTTACATTTGCGTTCGTTTTGTGAAAAAAAATACATCACAAAGTATGAGTATAGGGTTTGAAAACACTATACATCTACTCTCTAAAAACAAAAAATTATAATAACACATCACAACAAAATGCAGATTTTTTTTGTGTTGTTTAAACAAAAATATCTGATTCTTATGTATTTTTATCTCCTTAATACGATGGAGTTATTAGGTTTTTCCTGTCAGCTCCATTTTTAAAACTATAGTGATATTTAGCATTTGCATAATTTACCCCACTTTTTGTGTTATTGCAAGGATGCTAAAAAGGGTGTGTTTTTGGTTTAGTCCTTACAAAATTTTTCTTATTTAAATTTTTTAAATTAAAATAACTGATCCTTATATATTTTCGTACGCTGATTACCTTTCTAGCACCTCTAGTTACAGAGATATTGTGTGTGCATTATATAAAAAAGATACTTTAAATTTTTCTTTTCTCACGCCATCAAAAAAAAGCTAGTTTTTAGGGTTCCGATACACCAAAAGTGTAAAGGAACCCTATTGTATTCGCTACGCTATCCGTCCGTCTGTCTGTCACAGGCTGTTTTCTCGGGAACCGTAAGAGCTACGGACCTGACATTTTCACAGGATATGTAGAGCTTTTGCCGCTACAACAGCAAATATATGACAGTTAACAATTAAAGGGTGTTCTAAAGCGAGCAACGAAAAATGTTGAAATACTAATGTAATGTTTTCTCGGGAACCGTAAGAGCTACGGACCTGAAATTTTCACAGAATATGTAAAATTTCGGCCGCTACAACAACAAATATATGACAGTTAAAAATGAAAGGGTGTTCTAAAGCGAGCAACGCAACATGTTGAAATACAAATGTAATATGCAGACACTTATATATAGACACTTTAAATTTTCAAAAATCGTGTTAATTGGTGTAGTCTGTAGAATAGACTACACCAATTAACACCGATATTTAAAACAATAAAAATGAAAGGGTGTTCTATCAGTCAATGTAATTTTACTATGTAATTTAGACAATCTGCTCTATCTTCGGAACCGTAAGAGGTACGGACCTGAAATTTTCACAGAATACGTAAAACTTCGGCCGCTACAACGCTATGACAGTTAAAAATGAAAGGGTGTTCTAAAGCGAGCAACGCAACATGTTGAAATACAAATGTAATATACAGACACTTATATATAGACACTTTAAATTTTCAAAGTAAGTGCTAATTGGTGTAGTCTGTAGAATAGACTACACCAATTAACACCGATATTTAAAACAATAAAAATTAAAGGGTATTCTATTAGTTATTGTAATTTTGACTATGTAATTGAGACAATATGCTGTATCTTGGAAACCGTAAGATGTAAAATATTGAAATTTTAAAACACGCTAAAACTAAAAAAATTTCAAAACGAAAAAAACGCAAAAATGAAAAAAGCGCCAATATTAAAAAATCGCTAAGACGCAATGTATCACCAAAATTAAAAAGATCGCCAAAAAAACTAAAAAAACGTCAAAAATCTAAAAAGTCTTCAAAGCGAAAAATCGCTAAAACTAAATAAATCACCAAAAAATGAAAAAATCGCTAAAAAATTTATAAAATCACAAAAACGAAAAAAAGCAAAAACCAAAAAAAGCCAAAACTAAAAAAACGCCAAAACCAAAAAATCGCCAAAACGAAAAAAGTGTCAAAACAAAAAAAATCGCTAAAACTAAAAAACCACAAAAAACCGAAAAAAATACCCAAAAACGAAAAAAGTGCCAAAACTGAAAAAACCGCCACAACTAAAATAAATCGCTAAAACTAAAAATATCGTCAGAAAATGAAAACGTTAAATAAATGCCATAACCAAAAATCGCCAAAACTAAACAAATCGGCAACAAACAAAAAAAAATGCAAGAAACAAAAAATCGCCAGAAAAAAACTAAAAAAAAATCACGAAAAGCGCCAAAACAAAAAAAAAACCCAAAAAAAAACAACGAAAAATACTTAAAAAATAAAAAACTAAAATTAAACAAGAAAGCACAACGAAAAAACTACCAAAATGACAAACGGGGCAAAAAGAAAAAGGGATATACATATGTGTATTCGTACGGAACCCTTCGTGTGCGAGCTAAAGTCGCACTTTACTTAATTTATTTTTTATAATATGAGGTCGGTGATTTTAAATCTTGTCTCTATTTTTTTTGTACGTTGTGACTATATTCTTATAATTTTGCATTAAAAATTTAACAGTTTTCTTTAAAATTGTTTTTTTTTATATCCTAAAATCTGCAAATATCCTATATAATCAGCACAAATTACACAAACATTTTCTGGAATCTTCATACAACATCTTTTATACGTGACCATTGAAATAATGACTTGCAAATTGACAAATGTTTTTGATGGCGTAAGAAAAGAAAAATTTTAAGTATTTTTTATATACTGCACAATATCTATGAAACTAGAGGTGCTAGAAAAATAATAAAGCTATTTTCGTAATCAGCGGACGAAATTACAGGAGGATCAGTTGTTTTAAGGACATCCGATTTTTAATATCTTTGCAATATCAGTAAAATATCTTGATATACTCATCAATGTGACTCTACCCAAATGAAAGAGAATTTTGTGTAAATTAATAATCCAGAAAGTATTATAAAGACTGGAAGACCAGTCGTGAAATATTAATCGAATAATATGAAGATGAAGATCAACAAAACCACTGTTCCGCTGTGTAATCGTAGGACGAAATTAAAAATTATGGCCACTTCTTCAATTTTTACTTTGGTTCATATGGAAAAATAAAAAGTTTGTATCTTTTAAAATAACTCTTTACAAACATTTATACGTGAGCAAAAAGTAGGCTTACTCTTCTTTCAAATAATACTTATTTTAATAAAAATCGATCGACAATGTCAAAAGTTTTGTCAATTTCAAACAATTTTTTTACGACCTTCATAGTTTTTTTACGACCTACCTAATAAAAAAACAGAAATTTGTAAAAAGATCATGTTCTTTATATCGTTTCTACCCTTCCGTTTCTGTTAACTTTTTTGAACGTCCTAAAATTTATATATAACTATAACCAAAAAATTGTTTTACGTAAGGGGCTATTCACATATTGCTAGGGATTATTTGATTAATCATGATTTTGAATAATTTACATATATTTTGAACAATTGAATAATTTGTTTTTTTAATTTTTGTCTTGAGTTTTTTTTAGTTTATGCTTTAATTTTTTAGTTTTTTTGTATTTCTTTCGTTTTATATTTGTATGTGTTAAATTCATTTTGTTTGAAATAGTGTTTTATTATTTTTAATAAAATTATTAAAATTTTAATAATCAAAATGAATCAGCACTTTGATTAATCAGAATTCTTGATTAATCAATTAACTGATTAATCAGAATTTTGATTAATCAAAAAATTTGATTAATCGATTAATCGCACATCCCTACATATTACGTAACGCTATTTTCGGCGTTTTGATAGCCTCCCTCCTAAAGCTTTTTACAAAATTTTCAGTATAAACTATATAATCCGTAACAAATCTTGAAGCCACTCGAGCGTTACGTAATATGTGAATAGCCCCTAACGCGCAATAAATTTTTATACGAATGCAATTTATTTTTCTTCATAACACATACTTTATTTTGAATTCAATACAATTCCGATGTATAATCTTCGATGTATTTTAACGTAACCTTCTTAGGTATTCACTATAAAATTTCAATTATGTATATTAAAAAAATATGGATAACACTCAATACATTTTTTGGATATAAACTATGATTGATTGATCAAACGTTTTGCAATATAATATTATTTAACAAAGTTCACAAAACTTTTAAATATTTAGAGTTACAAACCTACGCTGTTATTTTATTGTATGTTGTTAAGCAATTTTAATAATTAAACTGAATAATGAAGCGTACTAAAAAAACATAACGCTCAATACTGCGGACAACAACAATTAAAAAAAATTATAAATTCTAACATTTTTATTTAAATTTAATCTCGTTTTTGGAAAAATTCAGTTTTACTGTGGAAAATCAACAGCATGCATTACGGACACGCCATTTTGTATGAAGAGAGTAAAAACAGTATTGTCGTTCTTCGTTTTTAACACTTAATGGACAGTCTTACACAAAAAAAAATTATGTAGATTTATTTATAATCTATTGAATCATGCTAAGGCAGTTTTCATTTTACATACATAAAATATTTTACTATACTTTCAAAGGACACGAAAAAAGCATTTGAAATGAGAATCAACCGTAAATCTCTTGTATGCTCAATAAATTCTTAACTTTAAACTCGTTTTCTGTAAAAGATTTTTTATTTTTATTTTTTAGTTATGACTCTTAAAGACTCGATATGAAGACGGCTGACCTTGCAGGTCATCCCTTTAATTTCCAGCCAATTTCAAAATCAAAGCGCTGAGAAATCTGTAGATATTCCTTGGTAACAAACTTTAAATAAAAGTTAGCGATAAAACAATTTTTGATAAAAAATTTTAACAAAAGTTTTTCTAAAAATTTTAATAAAAATTGATGTTGAGAAACATTTTAGTTTAGCAAACATTTTAGTAAAAAAACCGTTATAAAATTTTTCTTAAAAATGTATAATATGTATCGAGTCAAATAAGAAGTACTTACGATTATAACTTCATACACATTTTCATTGGCAGGCGAAAAAGCAAAGTTTTTGCTGGAGAGCACTTGAAAATCTAGAAATTTTTGTAAGTAATTGAATAAACAGCTTCCACTTAAAAACGGCAAACACAATTAATACTCAAATAGATTTATTTTCAGATTAATTGGACTATAGTCTGCCACAAAGATTAAGCCCTTTCTTAAAAACCCACTCTTAGTGTTTATAACTTTGGTTTTGGGTGGTAAGATATTTTTCTGAACATTTGTTTACACATAAAGGAGGGAATACTTGTTCTTTAGTTAATTAGCAATAAAAACCAGCTCACAAAGAAAGTGGACTTTACATTTGGCCAGACCAATCTGCTTACACGTATGCCGATGTGCTGAATTCGAATCTGAGGCTCGTTCAGCTCGTTCACCCTTAAAATTTCGAGTACATTGCGAAAACCGCTAATCTCGAAAAAATGTATACCACTTTTTTGTGATGGTGTACCAGTCAGTGCACCGGCGTTTTTTAAGTAAATAAAATAACATTAAATTGACAATTTTGAAAACCAGTGAAGAAAATGGAGGATAGCTTCATGATGCTGGACCGATTTTCTTATAGTGTTTTGGTTTCTATCGACCTAACAAAGGCTTTTGATCAAGTTAAACATTTTCTCTTAGTTGCCAATTTGAACAGTAGGTTTGGTTTTACTAGTAACCCAAACTTTCTCCATATGTTATCGGCACTCTACCTGGCGTATATATTTTGGATTTTCATTTTCATATATTATGGAATACTAGGTATAATAAATACACACATATATTTTTACGATTTACCTTATGTATATCTATCTCATCATCGCTGTTAGAATATTTATAGGATATGTTGTCAAATGGGACTTTAATATAACTGTATGTATCTAAGAAAACGGGCGCAGGTGTAAGGTACGGCATAACTAATAATGCACCTGAACGCTTTCTAGGCAGATAACGAATAGAATTTTTCTTGCCCAAGGACTACTTTTATATTTGTGCAATAAAAGTTGGCCAAAATTTCAAAAAGGCTTTTTGCTGCAGAAAGTGTGTGGGAAAAAATCACTATCGTTTAATTACATTTGTACACTATTAATTTCCAACTCAATAATTTAATTACATTTTTTACATTAATTTTTTTTTTATTCCTTATTCAAAATATGAATTTGTTTACTTATTGGAATTTGTTTTGCCAATTATATTTGTTTATTCTGTTGCACTTTTGCTAAAAATGTCGGCATAGCGCAGTCGATAAGAGGTATAGGAACAAGGGAAAATTAAACACGAGCAAGCGAGATGTGCTGTTTTCTATAAAGTGGATATCCAAAGAAATAAAAAAAACTGAAAGTGTATCTCAAAGCGAATTAATATCAAGTGGCCTTATCATCAAAACAACACACATACAAAGTAGGTATAGGACTATTTTTATTTGTGGTTTGACAGTTCGGGTTAAAGTTTTTCTCTTTTCTTATATAGAGTTTGACTGATTGGGTGTAATCAGCTGATGATCATCTGTGATGGTAGGGCTACCTGGTACTGAATTCGCCTTGGTGTATCTATACAACTTGGCGTTGTTAGCCCAGCTGTTATGTGCTATTGTAGTATTTGATGTTATTGTTGCACTTGTAATAGCAAGATAACTTTGGGGCTGTTCGCAGATTACGTAACGCTCCTAGACGGGGCGGATTTGTTACGGATTTGTTAATTTATACTCAAAATTTTTTAAAAATCGTTTCGTTGGGGTGAGGGGGTTATGAAAGCTCCGGAAATATCGTTATGTATGTGAATATAACCTTTGTACAGCCATGGCAGCTCATTTCTATCAGAAATTGTGTCAATTATTGTCACTGTCGCAAGATCAACCCAAACTTCATATTGCGGCGTTGCTGTCATGACAGCTGATGTTGTAATTACTGTTATAGTGTGAATGGTACTTATGAGCTTAAACTACTAACTAGACCAAACAATTTACAACAACATTAACACGGTTATTTATATATATATATTCACCTTGGAAAATGCTTTTTTGGGATGTCAAAAAATTTATTGAAAATGTATTAAAAAGGCATTCTGGCATCTGAGCAAGACCAAATATACAAAGGGCGAAAGTGGGTTAAGCCACCTCCGTGGTATAAATTCGCATTAGGCGTAACTAACAAGGTGGCGTTAGTATTACATCACACTAATTTGCTGTATTATTTTTTGTATGCAATTTAACAGATTGATAAAGCCAGCTGACAATCGCTGCCCTGATCAGGTTACCTAGTTGCATATGACCTGAGCCTTACCTGGCTTTTACACATGCAAGTGCAAGTTCGAAAAACTCAATACACTCAAACTTTTCTACTAACACACTTTTGGTTCAGCTATGAGAAAGACAGAGAAACGAATACAAATTTCTCTTTCGTTGATAATACGTACACAGAACTTGCATGCAAGTACTTGCATGTCTAAATGCAGGGTTAGCTTTGCTAAGTTTCTAGAAAAGAGATAGCAAACATTAATGTTTTCAATTTAGCTATGGGTACATTCGCAAATGCACTAAATTTGTGATAACACGTTCTTTAAACGTCAAAGTTGGGTATTGTTTCGTATGCTGTGTTAAGGGCAAAATACACCATCAAAATGCTTGACAAGCGTGGTAATAGTATGCGTGAAATTTCGTTAGTATTACTGACACCGACGAAGCTTGATGGAAAATATACTTGGTTTTGATTTTTCGTCAAGCACACGTACACGAATCTGACATCAAGCATTTTGGTGGTGTATTTTGCCCTTTAAAAACACTGCAAAAATATAGTCACAAAATTTTAAATAAATGAAAGAACTCGTTGATATATTATTTATTGGCAATTTTTATTGATTTTTTTTATTTTGTATAATTAAGAAATACATATTTTACAACAATAATATAGAGTTCATAATTTGAAATCTGCTGAGATTACTCCGTAATTCGAAACGAAAGAAAAATGTTTTGGAATCTCGAGGTAAAAACACACAAATTCGAACAGTTTCATGATCGAATCAAATTACAAAGTAAGCTCACTGTATTTTTTCCTTCTATGGTTTATTTATAATTATCGTTTGTTAATATACACTATAATAGTTAAATAAAATAAAATATGTTTAATTGTAATATTACAATTTTATTTAAAAAATAAAGGAAAACTATAAATTAAATTAGTAGGATGTTTTTTTCAGACAATGGGACTGAAGGGACAAAAGGTATTTAAAATTTCTATTTATGTTTTATCCTACAAAAAATATTAAAGAGGTATGTTTAAAGGTTTTAACAAAAACACTAATTCTTTAAAATATTTTCTTTTTTTAACTTAATTTTCTTTTATGGTTTATCCTAAGCAAGTAATAACAATTTTCCTATATAAAAAAGTTTGACTTAATTTATGGATAATAATTACACATTTTTTCTGTTTTTTTAATTAATTTAACAAAAGAATATGTAAAACATTTCGAACTTAAGAATAAAACTTTAAAACAATTAAATTAACATTTATATGTAGCTTATAAAACTCTAGGAGTTCTAATTAGCGTTTAAGTAAATTTTTGTTGTAGGACTATGTTTGTAAGTAAATAATAATAATAATCACCCTTATCCCGAATAAAACACAAGCGAGTAAAATGTTCATGTTTTATTCGCGATTTATAACTAGCGTATGTATAACTTTCACTTGAGCGATTCAGGCAAATAGTGTTTGACAGTTTTCAAACAATGAGAAAACCGTTAAATTTTATGTTAGCTCTAAAACTGTCACTGCCTCTGTTAAGTCTCTCAAATGAACAGCTAGCTATACAACTAAAAAAATTTTTAAATTTGTTCTTAAGGAAATATAAATTTTCACACCGTTCAGGGTGTATAATTTTAAGTATTTTTTATAAGTACTAAATATTAAAACTCAAATTATACACATATACAGATAAACATTTTTAATTTACAAAATTATACATATAATAAATTACAACTAATAAATTTAACTAGCATGCACTTGTTTTTATATTATTTTTTAGGAAGATTGAGAAGAGATTATATAAAAAAGGTTTTATATCAAAAATGCAGTCCTGTCACAAAATTCCACTCAAATCGTATAGAACCGCAATTTGGGTTTTTCTGAGAAATTAAATAAATAAAATAAATAATATTAGTAATGCCGAAAAGAGCAAGGCGAATTCAGTTCACGGATATTTTCAACTTTTTTATCTGTATTACAAATTCATTTGGATTTAAACTGTATCAGGGCCGATTAATAAGGTCTATGCAATAGCCCATGTGATAGGTAAGCAAGATGTCAAATTTTATTATATTTTACCAACACACTCTCATTTTAATATTCAATTTGATTTTTCCCTATACAGTTTTTGACATAACAATTACCAAAAAAAAGTTGATTTGTTGTACTAATTCGCCGATAAGTATACCTTATTGATATGCCTTAAACTGTGTTTAGTTTAAAGCGGCCCATCCATTATACAATATTATTGCATATGTTATTATTGAGGGCACAATTTGTATGAAAGGCACTCAGTTTTTTTTGTGGTTTCCATACAAATTTTCTACTCAAGTCGATTGTTTGGGTTCTAAAAACACCACATTAGTAAAAATTAAAATGGAGTTTTATTTTTTGATCGTAAAATAATTCTTATTTTTGAGTTTTACTTTTTAGCTCAAAAATAACGATTATTTTAAATTTTTATTTTTTGCCCGAAAGTAACGATTATTTCTTGATTTTTATTTTTTGCTTACAAATAACGATTACTGTAAGTTTTTTAATGCTCGTAATATGACCGATTTATCTGAAATTTGTTAGACTCCTTTACTGAGTGTTGCCGTTTTGGCATTTTCGCGGCTTTCAGTGTTGCCGTTGTTTTCCGGGGAACTTCTGGGATTTTAGGGAGATTTTTTTAAAAAGTTTTTGGGAATTCGGGGAACTTCTGGGATTTTGGGGAGATTTTTAAAACGGTTTTGTATCTATGGGTGGTGTCCTTGCTTAGTGAAGGTGTCTCGGCTAAACATCAGGTGTCCCTGCTAAATTCTTGAGAAGTATCACCTAAGTATCTTCCATGCAATATTTAAAAAAGTAGTTATGAATTACTGTGGATTGAAATTCAAATGGCTTGTTGCATATGACTAATAAATACATCAACAAAGTAACAATGAAAACTTAAAATAATGATTTTTTTTAACAAAAAATTAAAATCAAGAAATAATCGTTACTTTCGAGCAAAAAAATACAAATTGAAAATAATCGTTATTTTTGAACTAAAAAATAATAAACATAATATAAGAATTATTTGACCAACAAAAATAAAACTCAATTATAATTCTTATTAATTGATTTTTTTAGTAAAAACTGAAAATAAAAGTTTATTGCATAAATGGAAAGCATGTCAAAAAATATGTAGTAATTTTATTGTTCAACAACATGTTACTAATATTCTGGGATCATTATGATTTTTTTGGTCAAAATTTGTGCAATAATCATTATTTTCGGTCCCTGCTGTTAACAACTGTGATGATAATTCATATGCTTAAAATATATATGTACCTTATTTTGTTTATTGCCCTATATAAGTGTCTATGTCCAGCTAATCATTTAAAAACACATAATTAAAAAACAATTGACAGATACAGCCAGTGAGGCGAAATAGTCACACAAACTTATTAATCGGCCTTGGGTTATATCAACGCATATTTATACCAGGTAGTAACAAGAGAATTTACCTTAAAAATTCCATCTTTGGATGTAAAAAAACTCTTGCATATATATAAAATCAACTGAATCTTAAGAAAACAAAATCAATTGATTTTACACTTTAAAATGGATTTTGTGACAGGCCTTTACAGTTATGAAAATTGTGGAAAGGAAGTTTTTATATAAAAAATGTTTTTTTAATTGGCAGTTAAGTTTTATATAAAAATAATCAAACAAGCCAAGGAGTATTTATACCAGGTGTACTCGCCCTAATTCAAGCGGCGACAATATTCACCTAGGCTGTCGAGGTCACCTGATATGAATTCGCTTTGCAAACAAAATATTGTTTGAAATTTTTCAAAATTTCGTAGTACTTTTATCAAACTTTTCTTTTTAATTTTTATAATTAATATGTAATTGATATGCACATACCAAGGCATATCAATTCGCCTTGGTACATGCATATAAAGAAAGCTTAAGACTGTGGCAAATTGCACTCTCTTTTGTTTTCGGTTGTCTAATATATACTAAACAATTTTCAATACATTTTTGTTTGATAAATCATATATAACTTGAAATTTTATGCTGTTAAAGAAAGAAAATTTCTTTCGAAAACGAGTGAAAATGGAAACATGTTTAGCTTCGCTAGCAAACGAAAAAATCAAAAATGTTATGATTACAATGGAACGGCCAATAAATGATAGCTCGATTAGTTTTGTATTTTGAAGAAGTTTAAAGTGACAATCAGGTGCCGTTACTAAAGCAGCTGATTACGTTTTGTTCGTGTTATTTGGACCCTATACATATCAAATTTCATATAAAAAATTTTCAGCATGTGTTGTTTAAATTTTTTATGTACGGCGAATTGACCGTGAGATATTCAATATTTTTCTGCTAGAACTTTGTTATATAAATAATGTGAAGCAAAACCAAAACAGTACTACATATTTAGAAAATATGGATATTTTCACTTTCTATCAAATTCCAGGACAGACCTGATATATAATGAAAACCAGAATAAAAACAAGGCATATTTATACCAATTATATAAAATAGGTGAGAATAATCACCTGGTATGAACTCGCCTTTAATATTAATGCATAATTTTCGAAAGATATTTTTCTTTTTCTTTCCCAAGAGGGACTAAGACTGGAGGGACTAAGTTTGGCTTTAACCCCCACCCCCTAAGATATAAATTCGTACAGTTTTCTTTTCGAACCGAATTACAGAGTAACTCCTCAGTATCGTTTTTAGATTATGCAAATTATCTCAAAAATAGTTTTTAGTATAAGAATATTTTTGGAAATTTATATTTTCTTTAAATTTTTTGGCCAGCAAATAAAATTAATTAAATATAAATACAAAAAAAAACTTTGACAATCTTAAGTACAATTCTAAGGCGATCTTCAAAAGAGCGAAAAACAAAAATCTTAAAAACTTTAAACCTAAATAGTCGCTTAGAAACAAATATAATGTTAAACAATTTAATTCACAATTTGTTGTAGGTTTTGTAGATCGTATAATTGTTGCTGGTAATCTCCATATAAACATGTTTCCAACAAATGTTTATGGGGAAATTAACAACAGCATTTTTTACAATCTGCAACATACACAACATGTTGTGCGGATAACAGCCATATTTATTATCCTCCCCCGAATGACTGTTCCTAATCATTTCCTAAGAAAATACTTGTTTTACTCTACGTCTCCACCTAACTTGAATGCTGTTTTAACTTGAAGTTATGAATGCGTTGTTAAAACAATTGCACTAACAACTATGTTATAACCTGAAAAAAGCATTAACTTGAGCCGTCTACACTTAACATTAACTTGAAGTTAATGTTAAGTTAAGTAAGGTGTAGACTGCAAATTAATGACCCATAACACTAACATTCTATAACATTATTATTGCTACTATTGATTGGCTGTGTTGAGGTTGCTGTTATATGTGTTACTTCTGTGGGAGGTGCTGATGATATTGGAGGTGTTTGTGGTAGTTGGGGCGATTCGTCAGTCTGTCGGTCAGGTGTTGTAGGTGTATTTGGTTCAAAATCAAAGAAACTATTCAAAGGATTGTCATCGGAAGCGGGTGTATCGAAATTTTGTTCAGCACTAATTTCATAATATGCCGGATTTGCTTTGCTATGATCGATTCCCGTGGTATGCACAGGTTCTTCAGTGATCTGTGGCCAATGTTGATAGAATTTCAAATCATATTCAATTTGCATGTATTTTCGTTTCGATGTACGCAAATCACGATCACGGCGTGCTTGAAATTTCCTAAATAGTAAATATTCCACAACCAAAGTTTCAACGACAATGTGAGCGATAAAATTGCAAATACCATAAACTAACATCCAATAACGGAACGTCATTTCCGGTAAGATAAGTTGGAAAAATTCAGCCAGCCAATCGGGTGGTATTAAAATGAGGTAGATAACAATAAAGAGATTGGCGATTAGTGTAAGACAGAAGGGTAAATTTGTCCAAATGGGCCGTCGGTATGGAGCACCTTTGGAGAAAACAAAAGCCAAGATGATGTATTGAAAACTGGATATGGCAAACATGGTGTAGTTTTCCCAGCAACCCAAATGATCTTCGCTGCTGTGCACGAAAGGTACAAACCATTCTTGCTGATGTAAATGATACCAGCCGCTCACTTGGAATGCTATGACTACAATCAAATGCAAGACAATCGACGCCAAAGGCGTTAGCGATATAAGAGAAGACAAAGGCACCTGCTTCACTAAAGGCCCCTGAAATGATTCCGTTTTGCCAAAGAAAAATGCAAAAATTGATATTAAACCCAAATCTATATACAAATATTGTTTATCAGTCAAATTGGAGTCGATGGAATATAAAATCATAACTGATATAAATTGCACCATGGAATATGCCGCCATATATTTAAATATACCGAAAGAAGTAACAAGAGCCGCCCGGCCTTCTTTAATAACATTCGGCACAGCAGCTATGGTGGGATTGCGTGAGGTAAATGGCGAGGCAATTGAAGATTCGGTTTCACTTAAAGATATGCCGGTGTGGGCTACTTTTAAAGCACCACAATCGTTAGCACCATCACCGCACATGGCCACACAATAATCTATATTTTGTAGCTCAACAATTAAGGCCTGTTTTTGTTCGGGCGACATGCGTGCATAAATAACGCCACGTGTCAAAAAGTTTTTCAATAATTCGGGGAAATGATCCTTGACGACTTGCCAAGTTTTGCCTACCATGGCAAAGCGATAATTATCACGCCATTTCTGGTCATGCAAAGCCTGAACATCATTTCCTGCAATTAAAGCGGCTGGAGAGGAAATGCCCAATTCTATATCGTTATGAGTCCATGTATTCATAGTCTCAACACTGCCACAACTTTTACTATTGGGCAATGCTAGAGAAGCTGCACTTGATAGAGAGGCCACATCGCCATTTAATCTGTGATAGTTATTGTCACCGATATATGAGAGGGTATCATTGGTATTGGAATTGGTTAAAGTGCCATTAGTTTTACCGTTTGTTATTGTGTTAGAGGCACATGAAGCACTACCCAAGTCTAGCGTATAATACAGTTCATAATTATGTTCATGATCGTGGCCATGACCATGGCCATGATCGTGACAGTGATCGTGACCGTGACCATGGCCATGACCGTGAGTATGACCATGTTCGTGCACTTGGCTATGCATATGTTCATGGCCTTCCACCGGAGGCTCAGATTTTTGTCGCACATGCACCGTAACTACAGGTTGAGTAGAGCTGACTATACCACAATCCCTAGCTACACTTAAGGCAGTCAGTACATTATCACCCGTTACCATAATGGTTCTAATTTCGGCTTTAGCTAAGGCTCCTATTACATCTGTGGTATCAGGTTTCAAACGATTCTCTAGCACCACAAAACCCAAAAACTCTAAATCACATTCGACATTTTCACGAGCCAAACGTTGTACTTTGGTAAAATTCATTTTAGGACTAAGTTTCTTGTAGGCTAAAGCGATAATCCGATAGCCTTGTTTGGCATAAATGGCTAATTGTTGAGAGAAATTGTCAGGCAAACTTGAAGGCAAACACAATTGTTGCAACATCTCAGGGGATCCCTTGCAATAAACATTGAAATTTTTCTCACTTAAACGTCTTGTAATCACTGACATTCTTTGCAGATTTGAGGTAAAGGGAAATTCACGTACAACACCATGATCATTAACAGCCTCGCCATTAAGCAGACCCACATCCGAGAGTAGATCATCAACCGATGATTGTCTTTGTCTTATGGCGTTTATTTGCTTTTCATCTTCCTCAACTTCTTCGATTTTACGATTTTTTGGTTGTCTTACCACAGTCGATTGTAACAAACCATCAGGTTGATTTTGAGGGTCTTCTAAAATCCAGCCAGTTGACTCAAACATTTTCAAATCCAAAGGATCTCCCATCATTTTACCGTTTAAGATGGTAATTGAATGACATGTTACCATACCGAAAAGAAAATTATCACAGGGTAAACGATCTATTTGTTTGATGGGTATTTGGAATTGATTGGTGGCCGACTTGGGTACCACACCCCACATGTCTAAGCCATCTTCAGTTAAGGTCCCGGTCTGTTGAAAAACACACAAAAATTTAAAATTTATTTAAAAAAAAACAAATACAAATATTATTAAATACCTTGTCAAAACAGCAACAATCAATACTGCCGGCCACATTAATGGAACGTGGTGATATGCAATAGATGTTATTACGTTCCAAACGTTTTTGGGCATTAAATCGGCCCACCGACATGGCAGCTGGTAATGCAGGGGGCACTACAATTGTTATCAAATCCAAAGACTCAACAACTATCTTAACAGGATCCACTTGGCGTAAAATCTTTAAGCATAAGATAAGTTAAATATCTTTATATGATTGAATCTATTAGTATATGCAATGCTTCACACTCACCTTACTCACTAACGTGTAGATGAAACCAATCAAGGCAATAACACCCAAAAATTCTATAAATTTATAGGAATCTTGCTCAAATTTGTAGTCAACTGGTGGCGGATACAATATCGAACGTATAAGACCACCTTTGGCAGTTATATTTCCAGTATTAATGACAATTGCTAAAACTTTATCCGAACCAATCAAACGTGTCTGTATGACTTTAGTGCCACAGAATAAAGTATGCCTGGCATGTTCCTTTTTATCGAATATTACGTCACGCTTCATGGGCAAGGGTGTTTTAGTAACTGGTACACTTTCTCCTGATAAAGAAATCATAAAGGAAAAATGTAAAAATTTATTCTTGTGTTTGATGCTCGAATTTATTTTATAAAATTATATATTTTTTTACTAACATTAAAAGAAAGTAATATAAGAAAAGCTAATTAACTGCTTTGAGCTATCCTGTTCATTGTTTTTTTCGGCAAAAACTTTTTTAATTTTTGTAATCGGTAGTACTTTATTAATGGGTTACAAGGTAATGTATGGTACTTATCTATCTTATCAATATGGTTCAAATTAGAACTACTACTCATGGCTCGATTATCGATGGCAACCGAACTTCAGTTGGGTTGCCAGTTGCTAAAAATAGTATTACGGATGGCAACTGGCAACTGAAAGTTGTCAATTTCAGTTGCTTTTTAGTGCTTTTCTGGGAACCACAAATTTTCAGTTGCCGGCTGGCAACGCAACTGAAGTTCGGTTGCCATCGTTAATCGAGCCATTAGTTTTTAATAATATTAGTACGTATTTTTCTCATTATCTGAAAATAGTTATAATTTGTTGTTATGTATTAATAAAATAAGTAGAGAACTATTTTTTAAGTCAACATGAGTTTGCATATGAAAACTAATTTTTGTCGCTTAAAGTTATCATATGTCAACAATAGCTGAGTGGGTAAAGTACTTGTCTTCAAATTTGAACGAGCACAGGGGGTTACTCTGTAATACGAATCGAAAGGAAAACTGTTCAAATTTGTATGTTATTTACATTGCAATTCGAAAGCATTTCTTTCGTTTCGAATTACAGAGTACCCCCCCAGGTTGCATCCCAGCTGGGTAAATTTTTTTTTTCAAAATATAAATAAAATATAATGTGTATATTTTTTTAATTTTAATTTGTTTATTTGACCACTTATTTTTCAGCTTCAAGTAAGCCAAATAATAACTAGTTAATTGCTGTGACAATGCAAATACATTTGTAAGGGGTACCCTTATTTTTTGGACTTCTCAAACAAAAATAAGTAGTTATCGAGTCAAATTGAAAGTAGTTACGACTTAAATTCTCATATACTTTTTTGCCTACCAGTAAGCAAAGTTTTTGCAGGGAGCATATGTGGGATCTGCAGTCCTCGGTAAGAAGGCTGGTTAATATGGCGAAACCCATAGGAAGGATCGAAGACTGGACCAGCCGTAAGGTGTTGTACAATAGGTATAAAAACGATCTCAGAAGAGCCTCATGGACGAAATACTGTGAGGAGATTGATTCTGTCAATGAGCTATCGATCAATGGTATTTTTCTTTTTTGTATTGTACAGTGTAACCAATCACTTTGAATTAAAACCCAATTTAGTTCGAAAAATAGTCATATAAAAGACCAAGTCACATTCTTTAGTTAACTAATTAATTATGGTGGTTTAACCAATGATATTGATGTATATAAAAAATCTTTAGTTAAACCAACGGCGTTAGTTAACTACCGACTGTGAATAGATCTACTAAAAGAAAATTTTCAATTACCCGTTAACATTGATTCATCCAGAATACAATTGCCGGCCAATATAACAGCATCACATTGCATGGTGCAACCACAAGAAGGTATTTCGATTATATCGCCCGGCACCAAACATTGAGTGGGTAATTCTTGCACAACGCCTTTTTCACTAACAATCAAAGCCGTACCCGTATTGAGTACAGTTTCTCGTAAAGCATCTTGATTCTAAAAACAAAAGAATTAAATTAATTTTAAAAAAGTTTTATTATTTGTTGTGGGTTGAGTCTATATGTCTGAATTTCGTTGGTACATCAGCCGACTTTCAACTATTATGTTTGAATAGTTTTAAACCTTTTATGTTTATACAAAAACTCTCAAAGAAGAAATAAGATTTACAGAGTACAAAGTTAAGAAAAACTAAATAGACTCGTTGTTTAACCTGCTATATTTGTATTTTATAATTCTCATTTATTCTTTCAGAGTTTTTATATAAACATAAGAGGTTTGGAACTTTTCAAAGACAATGGTTGAAGGTCTGCTGATGAATTGGCATAAGTACCAGCGAAATGCTGGCATATAGACTCGTTTAGAAAACATAAATCAAAATAAAATAGAAAAACTAATTTTAAGTTTTCTCCACTGGGAGAAAGCTCGTGTAACAAACCTTTTTAGTTTGAACTATTGACATTGTTATGCCAAATACTGACATTAATACAATGACACAGGCATAATAATAATAGTCGTAGGCGAACCATAATGCTACCGAAAATAATTGAAAAACATAAAACGGATTAAGTACTTCTAAGAACAATAGTGTCTTAATATCTTTATAAGGAACTGTTATTTCATTTGGCCCATAAATCAGTCGTCGTGCAATCTGTTCCTGTGCATTTAAACCTTTTTGTTGATGGAAATATGTATTCAATACGTCCACATCTAAACCTTGCAATTTATCGAACGTTTGCGTTTGTGTATTCCAGGCATATCGCAATTGCTTACAATTGAATATACGGGCACTAGCACAATCTGTAAAGAAAGAAATATATAAGTATGTACATATACATATATCAAGACTTCAGCAACAACCATGAAAACAATATGTTTGCCTAGATCTAATATCTAGATTTAAGATATGAATGAATACTTATTGCTAGTTAATGTTATATTGAACATACAGTAAATAAATTGAAAAAAGACCTTATATGGGAAAGGCAGATAAATATGATTATTAAATGTCGTCAATAACGCTTATCGCTTATGGCACACTTATCTCGTTTTTACTTAAAACTTTTAATATTTTTTTAAAGGAAATTATAGTCGTCTTTATTACCACTATATGTTCATATTTGATTTGTAGCTATTAAGTGATTGATAACATGACTTTACAATCGGAGAAGAGGATATTTCGCAATGATATCTGAAAACGTGTTTCTTTTTGATGACAAATTATATGTCGAGTTCTCTGCTATCAGGAAATCCATTGAAATTGTATTAGATATAGATATATACATACTTAATACATATGCATATGTGTGTATGTACATACCCGGCAGACAATATTGGACTACCTGGTCATTTTAGCTGAAATGGACTAGTTACAATATCGCCCTGTGTAATGCAGTCATGGATAACGTGACCAGAAGGTTTTTGAAAAAAAGTGGGACAAAAACGATTGAAAAGTGGGATTTTGAAGAAAATGTGACAAAAAACGGGATTTAAAAGATATCTATTGAAAAGCGGGATGATTCCGGCCGAAGTCCGTCTATGCAACAATCTTTAATCAGCGATATACCGAGAGGAAAAAACTCTTAAGCCAGCCGAAGGCAATTTATGCAAAAACCTTTAAGCTGTAGGTACATACCACGCGTTACGTGTAACTCTTTTCTTACTTTTTGAACTTTTAACGCTTTAAAAATGGCAAGTTACACACCACGCTTTTGATCCTTTTTTGCTTATAAAATTTCAAGCCTTTGCCGGCTATTTTTTTGTCTTGCCTTTACGTTTTATTTTTCTTTATATATTTAATGCATTTTTCATCCATTGTTTAGTAAATAAATTAATTTCTAATAATTTATTTCCATTGGGTGCCCCTGTGGCTGAGTGGTAGCGATGCTAGCCTGTCAGTCCAGAGGTCGTGGTTTCGATTCCCGCCATACGCCCTGGGTGTTTTCCGCAGATAAGCTAATCGCCTCGCGCGTTGTGTTTGGTAAAAAAAAAAATAAAAAATATAAATAAACATTTTAGCATATGAATCCGGCAACACTACCTGTCGTTTTGTATGCAACGTATGAAAGTTGAAGAATGATAAACTTTTTGCGAGGTACGCGCGTCGCAAGCTTCACTTTATAACTATTTCACCTTTTTTGACATAAGTCTGTAACGCATTAGCCCATTGAACGCATGCTATGTACCTTAACCTTTAATCAGCGAAGCCGCACTTCGATATACCGAAAAAATCCTCAAGCCCGGCAGAAGGTCGGCTATGCAAAAATTTTTAGTGAGCGAAGACGCCTTTCGATATACCGAAAGGAAACACTTAAGACTATGCAGAAAACTTTACTAATATATACTGAGAGGAGAAAACCCTTAGGCCCTGCCGAAGTCCGGCTATGCAAAAATCTTTACTCGGCGAAGCCGCTCTTCGATACCGAGGCGAAAATTCTTAAAACCGGCCGAAGGCCGACTAAGAAAACTTATGTGCTCGTGCATACTTATACATACATAAATACACTTTGTACAAAAGCGACTCACAGAAAAAAATTTTTTGTTACCCCTCTCATATTAAAGATTGGTCTTTTTAATAAGGTTTCCCAAAGCATTTGCGGGGTCTAGCGATAACCGCCCATGGGCTGGACCGCGTCTAAAAGAGGTATATTTTTGTAGTTTTTTGCATATTTTCGTATTTTCTCCCAAGACAACAAACAAAAATATTACATCGTTTGAATTTGATCTTTCCAAGCTGCATCCAATGGTGCATTAAACTTTACCATTCATACTATCAGCAAATTCGGTATTCCATAAAAACCACGATTTTAAGCGTTTTTATTGCAGGTGCTACTTATATTAAAATAAATTTTACTTTTTTTTAGTATTATATAATTTGAGCGCTACGGACCAGAAATTTTCACAGAATATGTAAAACTTTGGCAGCTACAACAATAAATATGTATATGACAGTTAAAAATAAGGGTGTTCTAAAGCGAGCAACGAAACATGTTGCAATACTAATGTAATATACAGACAATTATATATATACACTAAAGTTTCCAACTTAATGATGAAACAGAACTAAGTCTGCAACTTCAGGCAAAAACGATGCCAAATAAACAGGCCGAAAACTAAATCGACGGCAGTAGCTTCAAAATGCTCTCATATTATTCTTTATTTTCTTTTGTTCTTATATTTGCGTATGAAATTTTATTAAAACACGGCAATATTGGTGAGAGAATGAGTGGCTAAAACTGAGAGCATGAGAAAAAACGTTCTCAAAATAAAATAGATTCTATCCCATGACTGCTTTTTACGGCGTATGATTAATGACAATTTGTATGGAAAAACTCGTCTAGCCACAGTTCTGTTGCATCATTTAATGTTAATTGGCGTAGTCTGTAGAATAGACTACATTTACCAATTAACACTGATATGTATTTAAAATAATAAAAATTAAAGGGTGTTCTATCAGTTAATGTAATTATGACTATGTAATTTAGACAATTTGCTGTATCTTCGAAACCGTAAGAGGTAAACTCTTGAAATTAAAAAAAACGCTAAAACTAAAAAAAATCCAATATTAAAAAAAATTTCAAAACGAAAAATCGCCAAAATGAAAAAAGCGCTTAAGGAAAAAAAACACAAAAATTAAAAAAAAATCGTTAAAACGAAAAAAATCA
The DNA here is from genome assembly GCA_956483635.1 of Panzeria rudis. Classification (NCBI taxonomy): domain Eukaryota; kingdom Metazoa; phylum Arthropoda; class Insecta; order Diptera; family Tachinidae; genus Panzeria; species Panzeria rudis. The sequence goes on along the minus strand of OY101450.1, from coordinate 122,777,778 downwards.
CCAAAGCTAAAAACATCACCAAGAAACTAAAAAAACGCCAAAAACCGAAAAAGTCGTCGAAGCGAAAAAGTATTAAAAAATCGCTAAAACTAAAAATATCGTCAAAAATCGCCAAAAATAGAGAAAAATTTCAAAAACGAAAAAAGCGCTAAAACAAAAATGCGCCAAAACTAAAAAAATCGCCAAAAACCGAAAGTGTCGAATAAAAAAAAATAGCCCTAAAACAAAAAAGTCACCAAAAGTCGAAAAAGCGTCGAAACTGAAAAAAGCGCCAAAACTAAAAAAAAGCTAAAACTAAAAATATCATCAAAAAGCGAAAAAAAAACGTTTAAACAAAAAAAAAACCAGAAAATCGCCACAACTACAAAAATTGGCATAAAACGAAAAATCACAAAAAAGAAAAAATCACCAAATGGAAAAAAGCGCCAAAACAACAAAAAATAAAAAAAATAAAATTAAACGACAAAGCAAAACGAAAAAAATGCCAAAATGAAAAATGGCAAAGCGAAAACGAAAAGGGATATATGTATGTATGTGTATTCGTACGGAACCCTTTGTGTGCGAGCGAAAGTCGCACTTTACTGAATTTATTAAATTTAATTTGAAGGAAGTGTTACGAAAGGGGGAGGGCGAAACTTGGGTTACGTAATATATGAACAGCATCTTATTGTAGCGATTCGACTTATTGTAATTAAATTCATTTTTTTTCTTTACTTTATAAATTTTGATAGTTTTTAAATCATATTTGAGGGGCTCAAAAGCAAAGGGATACAAGTGCAAAAAAAAGAAAATGCTGAGTAATTAAGCTTCAAAGTTTTTTGTTACCATGCATTTCATACATAATATTTTTGGTTTCTAATACATGCCATCTTTTAAGGTCATCATATAGGTCTGAATTTTTTTAGAGTGATAGATATTAGTAATAAGTTTTGATTTCTGCATATAGCAAAATTTTTTTAGTTTTGGTACTTGTTTGTACCCCTTTACTTTTCACCCCTCATTTCTATTGTTAAATCTACTTACATTTAAATTGACCCGTTTCAAAGTGCATTGATAAATGAAAATTCTTTTCATCAATATTGGCTACGGCATCTATACTATTACAACCATTAACAAAATTTTCATTATTGATCTTTTTCAATTGTTTTGCCCGTTTCAATTGCTCTTGCCTGCAATATATAATAACGTTTTATAAAATATGAAAAATAATAAATAATAAAAAAAATCAGACACTTACCTCAAGGTATTAAAATCTAACGTTTGTATTTGTTTAACATAATAGATTTTATGTTTTCCCTTGTAGTCTTCTTGCACTAAAACTTTTTCAGCTTCTTCTAAAGTGCATATTTCATGGGTGGCAATTAAGTACCAATGACGCCACCAATGCAGTATTAAACGCAATATACCGCCAGTCAAACAAATACAAAGCCAACATAATAATGTACGCAAATTTGACCGGCGATAACCGGTGATTTTCATTTCATCATCTTCGTTGGGATTTAAGAAACCAAAACATGGTTTTTTATCTAAAAGAAATAAAGAGATATATACATATTTACATGAATTATGTGTTTTAATGTAAAAATAGAATTGGAATATTAATAATTAATATACTATTTATTGCTCTACTTATAGTTAACATTTTTTGATAATCACGCTGATTTTTCACGATTAAATCATGTCATGAAGACAGTTTATTTTCATGAGATTTGTTGCAGGAAACTTTTTTATTTGCCAAAAATTAACATACATATCATAATTGTTTATGTATATAAAAGATATCTTCACCGACAAATTTACCAAACATTGACTTTATGGGCAAGAATTCAATTTTTTTTGGATTTTTGGAATTTTTTATGAACTGTGAGATTCTGAAAAGCAAATCTTAATTTCCATTGCCTGCTTCGTATTCAATATATGAACTCTATATGTATGTAAATGCAAAACTTCATTCGGAAATAGTACTGATAATTAAAAATTTACGTGGTCCAAGATAGCGTCGATTTTGGGAATTCAAAATTTTTATAGCATTAATAACGTGATCAGAAGGATTTTGCAAAAAGCGGGACAAGAACGATTGAAAAGCGGGATTTTGAAGAAAATATTACAAAAAAACGGGATTTTAAAAATATATCTTGTGGAAAGTGGGATGTTGTAAATACACTCCATTTCTATGATTATATTGTACATGATTTCTTATAAATATGTATATTCACTAGGAAAGAGCAAGTGAAAAAAATATATCGATATATTTTTAAATATCGATCGGCATCGATATATATCGAATAAAAAATATCGATATATCGAAATATTGATATTTTTTCAACAATGATAATTCACACGTAGTCCCCAAATTTTTTTTTTAAATATAACAAAAAAAACTACCTTTCTTATAAATAATTAAGCTGGAAAGATCCTTACTGTTCCACCAATATTTCATGGAACATACATCAACAAAATTATACTCAAAGAATGATAATTTTTCGAATAGACACAATATTGGTGTCTATTCGGGAAAACTCGTCGAAGTAGTGAAAAATTACATGATAACAAAAACAAAATTTCAGAAATTGTTTTTGTTTTCTATACATTTCTAAATACAAATAAATGTGAGAGTTTTAACACTTATCTCTCTCTTTTAAAACCGGTAAATTTTGTATGATAAACAAAAACAATTTATGCAGTTTTGTTTTTGTTTGCCATGTATTTTTCACTTAGTCGAGGCGTATTCCCGAATAAACACCATTATAAATAAAACAAAAGATTTTTTTAGTAATATTATATTTGAGGAAGACTGTAGCAAAAAGTCTCCTATAAATGTTTAACTTGCTAAAAGGCGAATACATTGTTGAAAACTAGACATACATAATTACCTAAACATTGGTATATGTTTTACCTACCTTTCTTTTTTAGATGTGTAAAATTAATAGACTTAAATGTAACAACGCGGAACTGCTTGTATTAGGTGATTCGGTTAGACCTTTGTTTTTTAATTGTAAATAGAATTGAATGTTGGAATCTTAAAATAGAATTGAATGTTGGAATCTTAATTATGACCCGAAAAAATAGCCGGGACAAACATTGAAATGAAATTATCTTTAAAAATTAAGTGGTGATAAGCAAATACACGTGAGCACTGACGATAGAAGTGTAGCGGCTTCCGAAAGTGGCGCTACTCTGTTCTGCTGTGTCCGTTGAAAAAATTAAGTTGATGTTAATTTTTCCCTTGTTCCTTGGAATATTAATCATACCCAATTCTTTCTGAATATAACGTTACGAACCTTAGCCTAATAATCAATTTGGATTCACAAAGCAAATACGTTCGAAATAATCATATTATTAAATGTCAGATATTGTTCTTTCGGATCATAATTAAGATTTCGATATCCAATTCTATTTTAAGTGTTTTATTTACAATTACAAAACAAAGGTCTAAGTGGATCGATCACCCTTTACTTTCTTCCGCAAAATGGTAGAAAAAATTAAGTATACGTCTGGAAGAAAATATCAATATCTATTATTATTAATCCTTCGATTAATCTTTCTATCATATCCCGATTACTATTTCCTGTTCCGGAAGATTCAAGATAAACTGCATGCATGGGCGGGCAGTGATTTTCGTCAGCAAAAATTTGTCTCAAACGGAATGAAAAAAAACGTCTTGATAAGTGTTTTTAGAATAGTTTTAAAAGCAATACAGTTATTTGCACTGATGAATCATTGCTTTTACAGAATTAAGCCTACAATATAAATAGCATCCTCTCGTATACATTGTGTAACAAAGATGACTTTTTATTTGTTCTTATTTAAAAAGTTTTTGTATGCCTAATGACAATAAATCATATCAATATTTTAAAATATCTATTTTTTAATGATAATAAATCAATTATTTTTAGATTTATTTTTGGGTATAAATATTTTTAAAGATTTTAAGAACTATAAGTTGTTTTAATACGTAAACAGAAAATGTGAAAATTGTTTGTGTTCGTTCATTGTTTTTGAATAACTAATTCCATGTCTATAAAAAAGGCAAACATATTAAAATGCAAACAATGTTTTCTTTCGTAGATCAATTCCATAGAATGAAGCCATATTAGCATTAAGTATTAAAGAACTGTTTCTATAACCCAGGCGGCCGGGTCGACTTGTCTACACTGAAAATAATCCATGCAACATTTTACGAAAAAAACTTTCGTATTTATTTTTTTCGTATTATGTATATGCGAAACTTTCTTACATTCCACGAAAAAAGTTTTAGTCTAGAATTTCATTATTTTACGAAAGTAACGAAAGCCATTCGTATTTACTTTTTTCGTAGAATGTACGAAACTTTCGTACTTATTAGGAATTAGGTTGAGTCCAGAATTTTATTATTTGACGAAAGTAACGAAAACTTTTCGTAGTTATTTTTTTTTGTAAAATATACGAATCTTTCGTACATATTACGGAATAAACTTTTACACCAGAATTTTATAGTTTTACGAAAGTAACGAAAACATTTACTAACTAGTACGTTTTTTTGTAAAATATACTAAAATTTCGCACATATTACGAAATCAATTATGGACTATATAAGTTGTTCTTAAAATTATTGAATCATACAAAATTGGGCGCTAAGTGACCCGTATAAATATAAGTTGTAGACAGTGTTACCGTTGAATATTTTTAAAAAAGGTATTTTGATAATAAAAAAAGAGGCACAAAAATGGGATTTATGAGAAAATAAGGGGCAACTTTAATAACAAGAAATATGTAAAAAAAGTTGTTTAATTTTTTCGTAAAACACAAAAAATATTTTGTAGTATTCTCTAAATATTACCTTAAGCTATGAAAGTATTTCGTAAAATGTAAAACTTTTTCTCTTTTCTACGAAACTCTTTCGCATTATATAAAAAATTATTTCTTAAAATACAAAACATACTTCGTAAAATAAACACAAAAATTTCGTTCGTTTCGTACATTTTACGAAAGAATTTCGTGGTGCGAAATTACAAAATATTTCGTAAAATATACGAACGATTTCGTTCATATGTTGCATGTTTTTTTTCAGTGCAGAGAATTTGTATGAAAAAAATTTATTTTTTAGTAAATATTTTTTACTGTAGCAGTTAACTCATCCGTTCTGCACCTTGGTGACTAACCACGCCTTCTTTCTGTACTGTGCTTTCTGAGGAAAAAGACAGTATCTTTAGCTAACTACAAATAAAATGTATGTGTTACTACACGTGATTTTCAGAACAGACCCGATATTTATGAAATTGTTTTTTGAATAATTAAATATTTACTGTCCGTACGGAACCATTCATTCGCGTCCGAGTCAAAGTAGCACTGCAATGAATTTATTTTTCCATTAAATTGTTTAGACATTTTTGTTTGAATTTTTCAAAATTTCTTTGTAGATCCGTTTCTAGACAAAATATTTGCTAATTCATTTTCTTTACTAAAAATTAAATTAAGTTGAAAGAATTTTGTTCATAAATTCTGTGAATTTCGACATTAATCCAATGAAAAACTTCATTAAAACTCAACCAACGTCACGCTTCGTTGGATTAATGAAACAAGTTTTTGTGAAATTATTTTATCGTTTTAATGAAATGGTTTCATTATATTAATCAAACTATTTCATCATTTTAATGAAATTCTGTCATTATTTTAATGACATTCTGTCATTATTGTAATGAAGTTATTTCATTGTTTTAATGAAATTATTACATTACCTAGTAGCTTCATTAGCTTATCTCTTTTATTGACTATTTGAATTCATTAACAGTCCCATGCTACAAACACGTACGTACGATAGATAGAAACCAATGAACATCAGAAAAATTTGCAATGTTGATGACTGCTCACAGTATCGAACTCAGACTGATAATTCTCATCATTCGCTTTATAGGCAAAATCTCAACCACTTCAGCCAACAGTACTGTCAAGACAATGTGTCTATGAGTGTATAATGTTAAGAAAGAGTACAACAACAAACATATAAAATGACAAAATGTTGTTGTCATAAATCCAATGAAATTTTCTAACGAAACTATGAAAGATAACGAAGCAACTCCAATTAAATTCTTTCACAAAATTCGTAAAATTTAATTAGAATTGTGAAATATTTCATTAGAATTGTGAAAAAATCTAACGAAATTGTTTTATTGGATTTAAGAAGCGAAATTCTTTCAGTATGTATAATTTTTCCCTCGTATTGTCCGGAGTGTCAGATTAAAACCACCAATCTGGCAGCCTAATATACAGTCCGAAATCAGAGTTTTTATATAATCCGAAACCAAAAACTATAAACTTCCAATTGAAAAAACCCATGTAACTTTTCACTTACGAGTTTTCTAAAATATAATGTGTTTATAACCGAAGCTACGTTCATACATACATAATTATTATACATACATATGTTGAAACATACCGAAATATTTACTAAAAATAGTTTTTTTCACCTTAATCCACCATCAAGTTAATGTTAATGTACGTATTTTAATACAATTAAAATATTTTAGCGAATGCCTTTTAAACATTTGATTAAATACATAAATACTCGTATAGCAAAATAATAGACAGACATTTTGACTTCAATAAAAAAATATTCCATAAAGATAAAACTGATATAAATTCATAAAATATTTCGAACTAAAAACTTCAATTGTTGTCACTTTAATTAACACGCAAGTGAAAAAAGATTTAATTTTTTATAAATTTAACAAAAGCAACATTTAATTTATCTAAATAGATTATTTGAAAACAAAAAATAAAAATGTTCTTGATTGTATCTATCGCAATAAAAATGTTAAATTCTAATGTCAATATTTGAAATTTGATTTCGTTTTAAGAGGGAGGAGCAACAATTTATTGCCTAAATTAAATATTTCATGTCAAAAAAGTGTCGTAAGTACATGTTTTTTTGTGATAAACAAGATTTTAGTCCATTTACAAAAGTACATTGAAATCAATGGATTTCCCTTTAAGTTCATTTTAAACTTTTTTTGCGGTCGGTCAGCCATTTGCATAAATTTGTTTTATTTTGGCCTCATTTTTTTCAATTAGAGCCAACGTAATGTAAATTAAAAGTGACTGTTAGCAACTTTGATGGCGAAATAACTTGAGCACTTCCGTGTTGTCTGGACATTTTAAAAAGTGTTAAAAAATAGTATGTAGTGATTAAATTAAAAATATGTACATATGTACTTTTAATAAACATTTAAAATTAATACTTTTAGAACGAATGTACTGAAAATGTACGAGGAAGAGTCAATAAAATAAGTCTTTACACTATCCATTAGTGTTGCCAATTATTCGGGTTTTATAATCGTTAGAATAAAATTTTATAGTTTTTTTCTTGTTCGGATAGCCGAATAATTTTAAATATTTATTTGAATATTTGAACGAATAATAAATAAAAATTTTTATTCGAATAACCACGATTCCTAATATATGGGCAAATCCCAGAAATGGTCTAGCAAGGACAGAATTTTAAAGTTTTCAAAACTGTTTATAAATGTTGATGGAATAATGTGCTATATATTTAACCTTAAAAATATATAAAGGAAAATTTTTTTGGTGATTCCTTTATGAATGGGAGGGATATACCTACACCGCAAAAAAAAGATCCAACCTTGCATTTCATATAGGATGCTATTTTTTACGTGTTTAGTTACTCATGTGATCGTAAGCTTAAGTTTGAATTTTCAAGGCCGGGGGAGGTCGGGAGCGTCCCTATCTTGAAAATAAAGGGGTGACTATTATTTTAGATTATCTCGTAAACTACATATAAGGAATGGTGGCATGTTATAATGACCAGTGACATAATGTCCATGGACATTATGTCACTCCAAAAAGTGTCATAACGTCCATGGAATTTTTGACACTTTTGAAAGTGTCATAATGTCCATGGACTTTATGACATTATTGTTATTAAGGGCAGTATGGGCACTTTTAAATGTGTCATACTTTTAAAAATGAAAACGAATTAAAACACATAATTATATGCTTCTATGTTTTTATATTCTTGAGTCCGGTTACAAAGCCAATTGACGTCAACAAAAATTAAGGATTTCTTCCCCTCGAAAAGCGGCTTCGCTGAGTAAAGAATTTTGCATAGCCAGCCTTCGGTCGGGCTTAAGGGTTTTCTTCTCTCAGTATATCGAAAAGCGGCTTCCTGAGTAAAGATTTTTGCAAGCCGGCCTTTGTCAGGGCTTAAGGATTTTCTCCCGGCTAAGAAGAAAATTTTACGTTAGCGAAGCCGCTATTTGATATACCAAGTGGTGACATTTTTAAGCCCGGCTATGCAAAAATCTTTACACTCTAAAGTGTCATAATGTCCATGAACCTTAGGACACTGCACTCATGGATATTATGACACTTTCAATAGTGTCATAATGTCTATGGACATTATGACACTTTTTGGAGTAACAAATGCTCATGAACATTATGTCACTGGACATTATGACACGCCACCATAAGGAATATGAAAATTTTGTTAAAAGCTTTCTTTTAGCTAAAAATATTATCTACAACAACTCCACTAAACGCATTTTTGTTGTAAATTGTACAATTAAAAACTTATAATAGCTATTAAAAAAATGTAACGTGCATCACGTAGCGTGCGTCACAAAGAGTTCACGGCTCTTGGTAAGAAACGAAAAAACTTTTTTGCTCCTAATAAGTTATTTCAGAATTCTCTTATAATCCTCTTTTTTATAAATTATATTTTGTGTGCTTCATTATGCAGAATTCGCTAAAAATTACAAAAGCACACTTCAACTTTCAAAGTTACTTTTAAGAATATTTTTGCCACGTAGTTCCTTATGGCAGAAATCCATGCTTTAGGGGTAAAAATTTGTTTTTCATATGAAACGAATACGTGTAACAAAAACTTGAACTAAACACGTGTAACGAATACTTTTAACGAATAATGGTAACGAAAATACAAAACGATATGTGTAGTACACATTGTGTATACGTTTTTGTTTTGAGACTCTGATGGCAAGATGTCTCAACTTGTAGGCAAAAACTCCGACAGGAAAGTCAAATTCCGACTGGTGATCAGTGTTGCCGCTACGAATTTTTTAGGGTTTTTAGTGTTACCGTAGTTTTCCGGGAAACTCCTTGGATTTTGGGCCTTGTTTTAGGAATCTACAGCCTGTTGTGTGTACTTGCTAAGTGGTTTGTGGCCTGGATAAGTGTTTCGTGATCGTGATAGCTAAAGGTGTCTCATGAAAGTGTTTTCTTTTTATCATATGGAAGTTCAAATTATTATCTTTCTACTGTTTGATGTTATTAAGATAGGTGGAATTTGCTTTTAAGGTGGCATGCAATAACGTCCATGGAAATAATGTCCATGCCCATGCAAAAAATTTCGTTTCGGATAAGATCGAATATTGATTTTTAGACGATTTTTAAGAGTTGCTTTCGTCCTCAAATAACCGGTTTCTTTCAGACTCTAACTACTTCATTGCATTCTATTTCAAAATAAAAATTCCATTATAAAATAGACAAATTCTAATCAGTACTTAAAAAACCGCTTGATAATCAATGAGCTTGATTATTAAACTTGACTGACGCATTTACGTACATACGAAAGAACATACAAAAAGGAATGTGTGCTAATCAACATTTATTTTATTTGAATTTAACTTTTCCTTAAAGATTGAAAGCATTTGTAGATAATTAAACAAAGTCACAAAAAAACTTTAATAATTAATTGACGACTTAAAGTGTCAGTTATTAAAAAGTCCCATTTAGCGGAAGAGAAATTAACACAAAATTATGCAAATGGATTTTTCTAAATTAAAAATATATGTATTTATATACAGTGGTGGAAGAAATAATAGGGACACATACAATTTTCTGTATTTTTCTTAAATATTTATATGCTTTTGCATAAATAAAATTAAACATAGATATTAAGTTCAAGACATTCAATTTGTCCATAAAAAATACTAAAAGAATGCAATCCTTCTGTAATCGAAAGTTTATGTAATTCAAAAATATATACCTGAAAAAAATAATACGGTCATTTTAAATATTACAGAACAAAATTAGTTTTTACTATTTAATCCTATACAGAAAAAATTATCACCAAAAAATGTTCAAATAAAAGTTTGTCTAATATCATTTTCAGTAAATGTTCTTCACTGAATCAAAGATTATTTTTTTGTTTGACTATTATTTAGAACGCAAACACCAAAAACAACAAGAAAACCTCGTTTTCTGGGTCGAAAAAAACAACAACCCCGATGACGACATACACACAAATAACAACAAGAACAATGATAGCAAAAGGAATGCAACTGAAGACTCAAAAGTCTTCAGTAAACAAACTTGGTATACCAAGTTACTGAAGATTTTTGAGTGAATCAATTCGTTAATGTCGTTGCGTTAATTCTCATTAACTTTTTACAGTCTTTAGATAAAAATTCAGACATTTAACAAAGTGAAGTTTCATAAATGCTTAATAGATGATGATGATGACCCAGACAAAAAATTTTGTTTGATGTATTACAAAAAATTCAGTAAATATTTTTGTTTAAGTAAACTATTTTGTTTAATATTTGTTAGTAATTTTAGACTAATTGCTTTATAAATTCAGAAATAAATATTGTTTGATATTTTTCAGAAAATGCAGTAAATCTTTGTGTTTAAGTTAGTAAGTTGTTTTGTTTACAATTTGTAAATATTTTTAGTCAAATTGTTTTATAGATTTAAACAAATTTGTTCACTGAAAAACTGTTTTTTTATGAAATCTTTTTGTCTATATTTACAAATTTGTTTGTAGGTCCGTTTCTAGACAAAATATTTAATATTTCATTGAATTCCTATACTGAAAATGAAATTTAGTTTTTTCTGTGTCACATTATTTCAATATTTGGTCTCATCTTTGACTAATTGCTGAGACCATCGCATCATTGAACTCACAATATTGGCGCAGATATCCGGAGAATTTGAGTACTAAACTTACTAAATTGTAACAGCCAAATTTATAAAAAATTCTTATTTTAGGTTTAAGACTCACAATTGTTATTGAACAGTTTCACGCTAAAATCTGTTTAATATAAAATTGCATTCATAAACACTACAATAGACATTGTGTGTTTTAAGGAAATTTAGATTTCGATACTGGCAACACCACCATGTTTTGTAGTTAGTGTTGCAATAAAAAGAATATGATTTCATCCGGATATTGAAATAAACGAATAGCTTTTTATTGTTTTCGTGTAAGTTAAGATTTTTTGGACTCTCTTTATAATATATTTCTCAACTTACTTAACACAAGTTTTGTATGAAGTAAAAGCAAAAAAGAGAAATGATTACAAAAGAGTTCACACGAATCTTTTTATCATGTATGAAAAAGGTACTCGAATAACAAACCTATTTTCATTTGTGTTGATTGTTTCTACAACACTAACATTTCTTTTTGCTTTTATGTGTTTTGATTAGGGATGTAACGAATACAGATACCGATACCGATATATCGGCGATACTTCAGATTTTCCGATACATCGGTATCGGCGATATTTTACTGTCGATACGAGGATACTTTTAAAACAATTTCAGAGTTTTTTTCTGACAAATTATTTATCTTTTGTTAATTTTACCATGAACTAAATTCATTTCGTTATTTTTTAAATCTTATTAATATCAATTTTAAAAATTAATAATATTTTATGCTGTTATTTTGTAAAAAATATATTTATTTTTGTTAATTTTACCATGAATTCAAATTCAATTCGTTGTTTTTTAAATCTTATTCCAGCAAAAAAAGACACTCCAAAGAAGTCATGAAAATGTAGAATTCGCAATCCGGAAATTATTTATTTTTCGTTAATTTTACCATGAATTCAAATTCAATTCGTTGTTTTTTAAATCTTTTTCCAGCAAAAAAAAGACACTCCAAAGAAGTCATGAAAATGTAGAATTCGCGATCCGAAAGTTTTGCGAATTTGGACAATTTCTAATTAGTTTTACATATCCTTGCCATTGCAAGAAGTTCTGTTTTTCGATTACCAATCACCCAATTGGAAGCGATGCTAGGACAAATTTCTTTTTCCGTGTTCTATAATGATTTTTCCTCAAGGAAAAAGGATAAAAAATTACCCATTTTCACAATTTTTTTTTAATGCGAATTCAAATTGAAAACTGTATTTTCATGTAAATTTAAGTGAATAAATATAAACTTTCAGAACACTTTTAATAATTAAGCTATTAAGTTATTTAGAAGACTATTAGTTGATAAATGTCCTTTAAAAATCGATTTTTTAAAAAGCATGGAGATTATTTTTTAAAATTATAAAGGAATTAAAAATTTTTTCTTGCTTTTCTACTAATTATCTGCATATTTTTAATACAGATTTTTTGGAAGCAAAGAAAATGTAGCTCCTTAAAAATTACTTCCAATTTTTATACTGGGTTAATATCAATTTTAAATATTTATAATCTCTTACACTGTAATTTTGTATAAGAAAAAAAATTGCACTTGAGTTTTGTTAATCTAGACTTGAACTCAATTGCAATATTCGTATCGGTATCGGAATCGGTATCGGCGATATTTATTTTTAAATATCGGTATCGGTATCGGATCGGCAAAACGGCGTATCGTTACATCCCTAGTTTTGATGGTGTTTTTTTGCTAATTTTGTTGCGAATTTTGTTTAACTTAAATAATTAAGTGACATATTCTATAAAATTAGAAAAACATACGTAAACGCTTATAGCCAAGACGTCAAGCTTTAATTTGAAGCATATCATGTATTCCTGTGTGCTAAATTTGCAAAGATATTTGAAATTGATATATCGTTGATATGAATTTATTGAAGGTTTATAGCAGGTGCATACCATCTTTAAACCTATTTTAAAATTTTCATGTAATATACATTTTTGAAATTTTGCTTAAAAGTAGTCTGTTGCCCTGTTTTAAATATTTATGAATATGGCTGTAAGTTTTTACGTTCCAAAATTTTTTTTTTTTAGAGCTCCATAGAGGTGCTCTATGGGATCCGAGTGATTGGGATTGTTACTTCATAAAACTTTAGCTCAAAAAAGTTTATGAGACGTTATTGTGAAAAAAGAAATTGTCCCTATTAATTCTTGCACCACTGTACATACATATCGTTAGGTAAAATTCAAAATCACGTAACAACACTTTTATTAAATTCTATAGGAGAGAAAAAACTAAATACATAAAATATTTCAAGTGATTGAAGTCAAGTTCTTTATTTTTTTTTTGGTTTTCAGTTTGATTTATTTTTAGCCCGCGAACAAAAAAGTTTGGTGTTATAAGTTTGTAGTGTGTGTCTGTGTATCTGTGTCTATCAGCGCTACCGACGAGCACAAACCGCTGGACGGATTTTGATTTAGATTTTTTTTTTGAAAGGTGACTTGATCGAGAGTTCTTAGTTATCCCTGTTTACAGAAAATCGGTCCATTAGTTTAGAAGAAGAGGTGATAGCCTCTTTTCTCGCTATATTTTCTTAAATCTGTGTGTCTATGGCTCCCAAATGGCTGGTTCGATGTTAATTTAGTTTTTTGTTTTTCTTTGAAATGTGACTTGGTCTAAAATCTTCTAACGCATGCTTGGAAAAAGTCGGTACAACCGTTTTTAAGCTATCCGTTTTCTTCGGGGGTTTATAAAATGTTTAATTTATTGATATGTATAAAAATTTGTAGGAAACGCGTGTGCGTTTCGATGTAATAATTAATTAAAAATGCGATTTTAAGTTTTTTCTTAGTTACATGGTGTTACATTTCACCTAACGATAAGTACATATGCATGTATGTATATATGTTTGTATAATTAAATTTATTCAAAAGTACCCAAGAGATAAAGAAACACATACCTGTAACTGCAATCTGCTTATTGTTCATTGGTCTGGGAAAAAGCAACAGAATGTGCACCGGCAGACTTTTTAAACGACATTAACCAACAAAAAAAATAAATACTTGGGATTTCCTCAAATGATATCTGCATTCATTTGGTTTGATTTAATTTAAAAAACGTTTATATACTTTAAAAACCTTTCTACGAACAGACTGTTCCTTTATTTGCAATAAAATTTAACTCGATATTTTTTGAAATTATTTTGTTTTTTTTTATAAATTTCTTGCAATTAAGAGCATCATCTTTCGTATTTTATTTGCATGTTTTATTTGTACACAACTTTATTGCTATTGATTTGTTTATCTATCTTTAAATTTCATTTAAAATATCTTTGATCATTTTTACATATCAATTTGCATGTCTTGTGTCTGTCTGCAATATTGACAAGAAGTTTTATATATTTTTGTAGATCATTTACACACAATTGCATTAAATTTTTATTATTGTTGCTCCTTTTTTTACACAGAAATATTTATTAATTACTCGTATTACTAGCGTGTCTGATTAAATGAGAAACTAACAACAATTCTTATTATTTTTTAATGCAATATTAATTAACATTTATTAATAAATATTTGTTCTGTTTACATTTAATTTTATTTAAATTTTATTTCGCACAACCTTCACTGATCATTAATAAATAGAAAAAGAATTATTTTGTTTCAAGAATGAAATTCAATACAATAACCGCCAAATGAATCATTTATATAATTTTTGTATTCATTTCTTTAAGAGTTTTTAATTTTAAAACTACTCTTTGCATTTTATAGAGCGGAAAAAAGAGTGAACCTTTTAAGAGATACTAAACTTATCAGGGGGTCAATTCCTGTTCTGTGAAACGGTGAAATGAAAAGATTTTTCACATTTTCTTAGTAGTTTTGATTCTCGTTTAATGAAAAGTAATGTCTATATTTTTTCATATGAAAAATATTGGAACGAAACAAAAGTTTTTCACAATTACACTTCACTGCGATTCTTGTTTTGTGTAGCAGTGAAAATAACTGTCAAAAACGTTTCATATGAGAATTTATTTTACACAGAAAATTTATAAGTGAAAAATAAACTTTTGGGCAATAGTAAGGGCAAACTTGCAAGGAAATAAATGTTTGTTTTTTATAATTCATTTATTTATTAACTAAGAGATGATTTTGACCTTCCAAATGATAAATAATGATGTAAATATAAATCAATTTATTTATTTATTTTTCCACACACGGAGAGACACATGTACATAATTCACACTGCATATGCTATAATTCACTATATATTCTTTTAAATTTTAATCGTTTTATTTTAAATAATTCAAAACTATTAATAAAACATATTGTTTCTCATAATAACGATAACATATTAATAGTACACACAAATATCGCATTTCTTTGTAAATATATCATTTTGATTTTGACACTTGATAACATAGTACCAGCGCTGTCAACTTGGTGTTTTTTGTACAGTTTTTAGTGATTTTAGCGAAAAATTTTCAAGTTTTTTATTTAATTTTTGGTGGTTTTTATTTGGGAAGGTTGCAATGAACACAAAATTCACAAATACGTTCATTTATCAAAAAAATAATAATTTTTTTTTCAAGTGAAAAATTCGTGACTATTTTTAGATTATCTCGTAAACTATAAGGAATGTGAAAATTTTGTAAAAGCTTTCTTTTAGATAATAATATTATCTACAACTCCACTAAACACATTTTTGTTGTAAATTGTACAATTAAAATTTTTTAGCTATTATGAAAAAATATCATGCTGTATTATGAATTAGATTTTGTGTGCTTAGTATACAAAATTCGCTAATAAATACGAAAAACACACTTCAACTTTCAAAGTTACTTCCACGTGCGTCACAAAACTTTGTGCTCAATTATTTCGCAACAAGTAGCTGCTAAAAAATTATGTTTTATGCAATTAGAAAGTACAAGTGAATCCCACTAAGCACTATGCATAATTTTAAGGTGTCTCTTTTGAAAGAATAAAAAAGTTTTATATTTTAATCTGGGGCCGAATCACCGCATTCGTTATCGAGTAGGATTTCGCATCGAATAAAATTTCGTGCCGTGTCGAATGGATGGATTACCGCGTTATATAGCTAACGTATTAAAATTTTTAAAAAGTGTGTTGTGTTTCTTTAAGCTAGTTCAACAACCAAGTCGATTTGACGACTGTAATAAGGTTTATTGGTAATGTTCCATGCTTTTTTGCAAAACATACAAATAAAAGAAAATATTATTTTCGATCGCTCTGGTGGTAACGAGTGCAATTTAAGCAGCATGTACTCGATTATCGTATGCCGTAATCCCAAAAAGAAAATTTTCGAACAATTTTACTCGATCACGTATGCGGTAATTCGGCCCCTGAATGTAGCGCTCGTCACGTAGGATTTGCCCATATGTATATTCAGAAATGACCATAAAACTTTTTGATAAGCTCTAGTGTCAAATGTATACTTTTATATTTTCATAAATTACAACAACTTTTTTCTTTTTTATTTATATTATTACTCCGTCAAATCGCCCATGCACTTCAAAAGTTGTACAATTCATTCGTTTTCTGAAAAATCAGTATTTTTGAGTCCTGTCACTTTTCAAGTGCATGTGCCATATGTCCTTTAATACATAAAAAATTGTGTATTTTACTTTATGAAATGATAAAATACATATTATTTTTAAATAAAATGAAACATTTTTAATTTAGTGCGTTTTTTCCAGAATTAAGCGTTTTTATCGCGTTTCAGTGCTTTTTGAAATTTAAAAGTTGACAACGCTGCATAGTACCAAAGTTTTCACAGGTACGTATGGAATGAAACATTTTTTCAAAATTAAAACGAGAATCAGAAAATGTGTAATTATGAAAAGATAGAGTATAAAGTAATGATGAAAATGAATATGAAAAGTTTTTTTTTTCATTTGACATTATCACAGAACTGGAATTGAGCCCCAGCTGTTTGAATATAAACTAGATTTTAAAAATACAGTGTCGAATATAACTAAAGCACGCACGCAGTTTTGTCTCCAACGATCTAAGTAAAATTATGAATTTGCTTAGAATAATACTTTGGTTACATTCGTAATTGCAGTAATTAAGCAATAATCAAAGTTTCGCATTCGAAAAACACCACTTGGCAATGATTACAAAAATTTACTGCATTACATTATGGACATTTCCTCAGGAAAGTCCACTTTTTTGTCACGTGCGACACCAAGCAATTATGTTTGTTTTTTTTTCAAAGAAAACGTAAGTTTTTTTTATTCTTTATATATTTATTATATATTATATATTATACATTAATTAAATAAAAGTTTAGGAAAAATCGAAGTACATGGTTCTGAAATGCAAGGTGTTACACCTGACAAAAAGTGGACTTTCCTGTGGAAATGCCCATATGTGATGATCAAGATGAAAAGGGACCTTATCTTTCGTAGACCGAAATTGAGTTAGCTACATTTCTTGAAACTACATAAAATTCTGAAAGTATGCAATTTTTTAACGGCGAAATTGCAAAAAAAATTACCGAGATGTGAATTTTTTAATATTTGGGCAGTTCAAAGTGGTGCCATTCATATCAGTCCTACTTTTCATATTTCATATTATTTTATGCATGCATAGAATTTTATTACAAATTTTCAAACAAAAAATTCATAAAATTTATAAAAACTACGAAAATATCGTTACATTTGCTTGATATAACTGTAATTCAACATGATTCTTAGTGTTATTTCAATATCAAATTTACGTTATTCAACTTGAAATAACTTTGATTCAACATGATTCTTCGTGTTGTTCCAATATCAAATTTACGTTGTTTCAACTCGAAATAACTGTATCAACTTCATTTCGATTTAACTGTATTGCAATATTAAATCAACATATATATAGTTAATTCAAAAGGATAAATGTTCCTTCAAGATTATTGTAAAGCATGTTTAATTATAATAAAACGCCTATAAAATAAAATCACTTCCGAAAAATTTAAATTAACCTGATTTTCGACGATTTTACATTGAAATTTTTCTGTGTGTACCCCTTTACTCATTTATCAATCAAAAATAGCCCCTAAAATTATGCCGATAATTTGTCGGTCAAAAATTACCGATATACCTATATTTTTAGTCAAAATAACGGTTAAAATTTTGCTGGTATATTTTCAGCCAAAAATTATAGTTAAAATCTGACCGAGAAAAATGGCATAATTTTTAAAATGTTTTTCTCTATAACTTTTTAATTGTAGTATTTACAACAAAAATGTGGAGTTATAGATAATTGTATTATATAAAAGAAAGCTTCTAACAAAATTTTCATATTCCTTATAGTTTACGAGATAATAATAGCCACTACCCTATTATCAAGATAGGGGGTGTTCTCTACGTCCCTCGACCGCGAAAACTCAAACTTCAGCATATGGTCACATGTGTAACTCAACACAAAACTATATGAAATGGAAAGTTGGGAATTTTTTTGTACGATTTTACTATACTAAATTATGTTGGAATGTTAGTTGGCTATAATTTAGCCAACTGTGACTTTTGACTTGTGTGTTTAAGGTATTTTAAAATATGTATCGTTAATTTCTTTGCCGCAATCATTAATTGCTGCAGAGAATATAGTATAGTTCTCACAACTATGCCATAAGTAAGTATTTTTTGTGCATCGTGGACAGTGCACAACCCACGCAGACGTGTGTATTGTTTCACCTGTTGTGTAGCATGCAATACCGTTAAGGCCATGATTCACTATCAGACTCAGTCGTTATAGCTGTGAAAAAAATCATGTGTGCTCAAGAAGTATGATAGTCTGGCCTAAAACTGACTGCCTGTTTCACAATGTCGACAAGCCGATGTCGTTCTCATATTTATATTGAAAACAAAAACAAATTTAAATTTTTTATTATTGTTTTCAATATAAATATGAGAACGACATTGTCTTGTTGACATTGTGGAACAGGCAGTGAATACATATGTGCGACAGATTTTTTGACAAGTCTGTCCGATTTGGAAATTTTTTTGAAAAATTTCGTTTTTCTATGCGATCAGAGTTGCATTTTTTTAGAAAACAACAGCAATGTCTGCTTTATTAATTACACAAACGCTTAAGGCCCTTTCACATTGTAATACAAAAAATCTTTAAGAAAATCTTCTCATTACATTTTGTTTCCACACCTCTCACATTCCAAATAAAATGTAACATAAATAATTTGCAATAAAAAAAATTTTTTTCGTTCTTCTCTTTGTTTATTTATGCTGGCAAACAAATGCACAACTGTTTTTGTTATTCCTATTAGTGATGTTACGAATATTCGTATTCGTATTCGAATCGCCGAATATTCGCCTCTTTTATGATATTCGTATTCGTATTCGCCAAATTGTGAACACATTCCAAAAAATAATACATAAAAAATACTGAAAATTAAACAAAAAATATTAATTTTTACTAAAAAAAATTTGTCTATAACTCAAAACAATCACCCCTATCGCGAATGTTATGGGAATAAGTTGTTTGGGAGTAAACGTGTATTCCCATCCCCAACAAATTGGTATCGCGAATTTTTTGGGAGTAAAAAGTCTATTGTGAATATCATGGGAGTAACAATTTCTATTTTGAATTGTTTGTTTTGATTTATAAATAGTTTGCGTGCTTATAAAAGAAAAGTCTATTTTGTGAAGAAAAGTGTTAATTTAAAATGAATAGTATTTATTTGCGTTTCCTGATTTTGGAAGAAGAAAATCAATCCACGGAACGATTGCAGCGAAGACATATACGCGATGAATCAGATCCGCTATCGTTAACGGAGACAAGGTAAAAGTCCTAAAGATTTAAATGTGTTTGTCTCTAAATCAAATGTTTTTGACAGGTTTTAGGAATATTATAGAATTAACAAAGATGCTTTCCAATTCCTACTGAACGTGTTGGAAGAAAACTTGCCTCCTAGAGGTAAAATGTTCGCGGTACCCACCGTAGTGAAATTGGCTAGCACCTTAAGATTTTTGGCGGAAGGCAGCTACCAAAAGGGGGTGGGCAGACAAATCGATGTCGGCTTAGCACAATCTACATTTAGTGAAGTGCTAGCAGAAGTTTTAGTGACATTAGAAAAAGTTTTGTGCCCCCAGTGGATTGTGTGGCCATCTCTTGATGAAAAGAAAGAGATTTCACCATACTCTGGCTGCGCGGACATGGCTTCCACCAAGCAAGTACTTTGATCTTTATTAATACTCCTTCAATAAAATAAGTTTAATAAAGTTGGACATTTAAAAACAAATATGTAGCAACTTAAATGTGTAGTTCTTGTTCCCAATAGCAATTTTTGTGAATTAATTTTGTAAAATAGTTGTTGGGAGTAAATAATCGCGATGCCATATTTTTTGTGTTTGTGAACGCATTCACAAAAAATTTCTATGGGAACATTCACGATAGCAAATCATAAAATTTTGGAGTTTTGTCTTGGGAACGTTCATTCGCGATAGCGGTGAATAATCTTCTTTAATTAAAGAAAAAAGAAACAAAATATATTTCACAACGACATGGTATTTAAAAATTAAAGTCCTATTAAATTAATTTATTAATCATGTTAAAGTAACACTCAAAGCTCAGCAGAGTAATGTTGAACTTCAAAAATAAAAGTTTTGAAGTCTTTTCTCCATCAAGCCTATTGCGCGGTGTGTAAATAAGCTCCGCACCACTCAACATTCGCTCGCTGGTAACACTCGCCGCTGGTGTCACTAAATATTGCCGGCGTATAGGTAAAAGAAGCTCGTATTTTCCCTTATTTACTTTCCACCAAAAATTTAAAAAAGTGGCATTCAGGTGCTAAGTTAATAATTGCAAATTCCGTCATCGGTATATCATAATAATTTTAAATACCTATAGTATTGTGACAGTTTTTCTCAATTTATTGTTATTGACGGTAGATTTTTTTTCAATTAAATTTGAAATATAAAGTGGTACTAACAATTTAGATTGAATATTCGTATTCGTATTCGAATTCGGCGAATATTGTTTCAGATATTCGTATTCGCGAATATTAAAAATTGATATTCGCAACATCACTAATTCCTATGTTTGTTTGTGCAAAAGACAACTCTGATAAATTGAAAAATGTGACTGTTTAGAAAATTTCCTAAAAATGACGAATACCATAATACTGTAAAATTTTTTTACAATTTGTTTTCACACTTTGGATTTTTACTTAAGATTAGAGGAGATCTAATTGTCTGAAGGGCGCTTTAATAACACCCCCTTACCACACAGTTGTTGTATGCATATTCTTGTAAATTAGTTGACGAGATATGTAAAATAAGATAAATATTTTCGAAACATGTGTTTTTGCACCTTTTTTGTGTGACAGTGTGGCACCGGCAGCAGACTTATGTTGCGATTTTTTTTAAGTCGTATAAAATTATGTCAGATATCTTTTTGACATAATCGTACGATTATGTAGGATAGTCAATCAATCATGCATGGTCTTTAATAACACAACCACATCAAAAAGATTGATTGCGGAAAGAAACCTCAATATTATCGAATGACAATAATCGTGAGGAAGTTACGCGAAGCAACTACAGTATTGGTTATAAATATTGTCTAAATACTTTTTACGTAGTGATATTTCAAATAAATGTTTGAGCGATTAGCAGATATTTTTTTGTCAACTGTCAGATCAAAGTTTAAATCAAATTAGAAATCTAATTTTAAGATAATTAACAAATAAAATTAGAATTGAAAACGTTTCGGCAATTAAGTTATTTAAACAGATTTAACAATAGCAAAATTTTTTTTCATTACAATTGAAGCAGCACAGATTATTTTTATAGTTTTTTAATTTCGTTTTTTAGTTCATTTTTATTTCCTTGATTTTTAATAATTATTCATTATATAGCGCTAATTTAAAATTCTAACTTTCAGCATTAAAAAAAAATACATAAAAAATTTATTACATAAAAACTTAAGCCAGCGATTTTAACGAAACTTCAAACAGAAAGTAATATGCAAACTTTTATATTTTTTCCATCCACTTAGGCTGGTTTTTTGAGATCTCAGTTAAACTAGGTATAGTAAATTTGAAAACAGACTTGTGCCGCCATTACCAAGTTTGTATACAAAATTTTGACGGAACAGCTTAGTTTTGCTTGCAATGAAATCTTTAATGAAATAATAAAAAAAATCAATATTCGCCGGAAAACTAAGTTTAGACTTAATCCACATCTCAAAACCCAGACTTGAATCATTAATTTATTCTAAACTACGCCTTTATTTTTTTAATGTAACACCTGGAAAAAGCTTTGCTAGCCCGCTTTGCCTTCCTTGTATTTCCAATTTTTTTTTTTAAATTTCCAATTGCAGAATTTTTTAAGTTGCAGATTACTTTTCAATACATGTCCATGAAAACAGATTTGCCTCTCACTTGAATCTAGCTCGTGTTTTCTTAGACAGATTATTTTTCCGGTCTTAGTGGGTTAACAAAATAAATTCAATGAATGTTACAAAGAAATTTTGTTTACGACAACCACTTAAATCGGTAACAGTTAAACTAAATCTTAAAGGCGATAAGTTTAGACAAGAACGAAAGTTTTTCGGAAATATTGCGTGTAAAAGTTATAAATGAAAACTTGAAGAGGATACTTGAGGATACTTCAAAATTATTTTTATCTTATCGAGGAGAAGAAATATTAAAAAAAGTTATTACTCAACCAAATTCTAATAAATAATCAAGAGATTTCTTAACCTACAATATCTGGTGACTACATGGTAACAACAATTTCGAAAAACTATCGCTCTTTCACAATACTTATCAATTTAATAATTAAATTTTTGTTCTAGAAAATATTCTGCCGGTGACATAGATAAGGAATATAGTTTTCCAAACTTAAAAAAAGCTTACTTGTAACAGGAAAATATGCGAAAATAAACTATTAAAGGAAAAATATACAAAACAAAAATAAGCTCTGCAATGGATAAATAACTAATTCATATTTTTATCTCGCTTTCTGAAAATATATTATGGTGCATATTATTGGTTGCCCTGGTCATGACGTGCTTTGAGTGCACTCTAAGCCATTACTTCAAATTTACGATCATATATTGTCTAAATTTGTGTTGAAAATTTCTTCTTGTCTAAAATTACATCGATTTTGTAGTTATTTTATTAAAGAAAAAACCTTTCAAATTAAACATATTTAGTCCAAGTGGAAAAAATTTAACATAAAGTATAATACGCCTATGGCTGAATGGTAGATACGTCAGACTATCAGTCAGGAGATCGCGGTTCAAACCTGCACGCAGCCAATCGCTTTTTTTAGTAAAAACATTTTTTTCAAAAATAATGCGTGTGTAATTTTAGGTCGATAATAATCTGTAAAGTGTTGCCGACTATTATCGACCTAATTTTCAACAAAAGTGTTTTAGAGTGTGGTAGTAAAAAATAATAATTTGGATTTCTTCAAGTCTCATACCCCAAATCGACAGGTATTTATAAAAAATTCAGGTCAATTAGTTGAGATTAAGTCGTGTCGCGCGCCCACCAAGGTTTGAACAAATGTTCTTTTTCTACACAGAGAAAACAGTTTCGTTGAGACAATCGAATTTGTTGCCAAACGAATTTTTGCAGTTGCATCAAATATCATAGAATTCTTATTGAAAAAGAAGTTATTTTACAATAATAAATAATTGCTAATGCGAACCGTTTAATCGGTTAGGTGTATCAATGATAATATAATTGACCACTAGTTAGTTGCAACAACCGATAAAAAAAGTAAAGTAAATTTAGAAAACCAATTTTTTTAGTTGATACATAAATATATATTTGCATAACTGGATAAAAGTTTACTCTATTCAGTAAAAAAAGAGAAACCCAAATTCAACAACAAAATTATCTTTAAGCCGGTCGAATTTTGTTTCTAAATCTGCCAATTAAATTCAGAGATTCGTAAAAGTTCAATCCTAAAAATTGAAAGTTTCATAAAAAATTAAAAAAATTGTTGTTTTTAAGAATTAATAAAAATAAAAATACACCAAGGACCCCTTTTTTGTCCAGTATCACTAGCTTAATATATTCCAAAGAAAATGAGATCTTTGTTGAAATTGGTGCACAGCTCTTGATTCTCTTCGCAATTTAGTGACAGAACTTTTTAAAAATGTTTATGAAATTTTTAATTTTTAGACTCAAAATTTTGCGATATTTCTTTTAAAAATAATTTTATTGTCGAATTTTCGTTTTTATTTTTTACTGCATAGAGCGAACGAACGAACCCTTCTCCAGTTATGCTAATATAATGTAATAAACATAATTCTCGCAAAAAAAAACCGACTCCAAAATAGGCGTGGCACTGCCCATAATTTTTATCATAATGCTGTACTTTCACGAGAACTAATTGTGTGCAAAGTTTCATAAGAATCGGTTAAGTAGAAGTAGTTACCCAGTAAAAAATTTTCATGTTTTTTGAAGCACTAAAGAAATAAAGCGCTTCATAATTCGCTTTAAAATATGAGCTTGTTCAGAAGCTGATTTCATAGCGTCACAACAATGCAAGTTTTGAAGCGAGAAAAGTATTTGCTTTTTACTTATAGAAAAGCTTCGTACACAAGCTATACAAAAAAGCTGATTTTATAGTGCTGATCCAAAGCAGGTTTATAAGCGAGAATGAAGAGTAAGTTTATTTGAGTTTCTTGGTGCCGTTTTGCAACATTGTTTTTGGTCGAGTGATTGGTACGTTGGACTTCAAACCTGAAGGTTCTTAGTTCGATACTAGTTGAAGTTAAAATAACAAACATTGAGTAAAAATATTTAATTAATAAAAATAAATAAAGTAAAGAAATAAGAAAAATTCAAAATGGCGTTAACGACGCCAATCCACATCGAACCATTTTTTCATATATTTTCAGTTCTAGTGCAGAAAATGTTGATGATTTTCAGCGCTTCAAAAGCGCTTTTATGAGCAAAAATGTAGTACTCCAACACGGGAACTCGCCATAAAAAATCAGCAGCGATATCAGCTGGTTTGTCAGCGCTACTTTTATTCCATAGTAGTAGAAACCTGCTTTATTTGAAGTAAGTTTTTTACTGGGTAATATCAATATTTACTTTTCATGGGTGTGACACTGCCCACTTTTCTAACCATAATGTTGTATTGTAACAATAACTAAATGTGTATGCAAAGTTCCATAAGAATCGGTTTAGTAGAAGTTGTTTAAAAAGAATATTTACTTTGCATGGGCGTGGTACTGCCCACTTCGGTAAATCTCATAGTTAACAAAATATATATAAAATTTCCAAACATCAGTTGTTTATTTGAATGCTTCCTTCGTCGTCCTCCCTGCTTATGACTGTTGTATGACAATCGTGACGTTTATTAATTGAGTTCAGTTCACTCACTTAATTGTGAATAAAATCAAAAGTTGTGAATCGATTTTAATGAAATATGGTTTGTTTGTTTTATATTTTATGAATTGTTTTAGTATTTTTTTAATTTTTTCGTAAAAGTTCTTATCCTCAACCGAATGATCTGACACGAATGATCTGACAGGACCTTCTTTTTATCAATATTCACCAAACTGGGGGATCAGAGTAAAAGAAAGTTGACAAAAAAATCTCCATATATCTAACTACATATTTGACATTTAAAGTAGCACAAGTACTTGAAAAAATATAGTATTTGCAACATTTTTAAAACATTTATCTACAGCAAAAGAAAAAAAAAAGCAAAAATAGAAATACAATGTATTTTAAAAATATTTGTTGTAATTTGGCGTCAGAATTATAGAATGGCAACAATTTCTGAAAAACAGTTGACTTAATTTAAAGATCATTTTTACAGACTTATGAAAACGTAAAAAAACATGTTTAAAAAGTTGTTTATTTTTTAATAAACAAAACCTGCAAAATGCAATTATAATTTTTTTATAAAATAAATAAAGCCTGGATTAAAAAATATTTCCATTTATGTAAGCATTATTGTTATAATTCTGTGGCAATAATGAACAAGTGCTTAAGTCATATTTTATAGTTTTGTAGGAGAGCACTTTTAAACGTTCAAGCGGATTTTTAGAAATTTATTCCTATTGCGCTTAAAGTACACAATTCGTACTTAGGAATATAGGGTTCTACCTACTATAAGAAAGATATTCAATTTGAAATTTAATACACATATTGTGACTTGAATTAAGCAATTATTCCATATGAGATTATGAGTTGGAAAAATATAAGCAGCAAGTCATTACGCTATAACTTCCTGAAAATTGTACGAAATAAATAAAAATTTGCCCAGAAGTATTTTTGTATATGTAGAATACAATGGTTATATTAACTCAAAATTAGCTTATCTCGACTTATTACTTATTGTCACAGAATGATTGTTTTAAGACCACTTGCACCAATAAAAATAAAAAATATCTGAAAATTATTTGTGAAACGCAAGAGAATTTTAATATGTACAGTGGTGGTCAAATATATAGATAGCCTAAGCATAAGTAGAAAAAAAATAAATTATATAGAAAATTTGCACTTGAATTATTCACAAGCTCTTGAGTCAGTTGTAGTGGAGTAATTCCATTTAGCCGGGTGTGACCATTTTACACACATTTTTTGTTATAAATCAAGAATATACAGTTTTGTACTTAAAAAACGTTGCGGCTCGCAAGGAGATTAAGCTTAAAGTCGTTGAGTAACGGGTAGACACTGATAGAACACGATTTCTGTTCAGAATGGTCTTTAGAAAGCTGCGACGGGTGTGACCTTACAAATCTTAGTGTTAAAGAATTATGACTTTCAGTAAATTCTGTAAAATTTTGACTATAAGGTACACAATAATTTTGGTATAGATATCTGCTCAAAGTGTTTTTAATTATATTGTGTGTTTACTGTTTGACAAAAAATAATTTTTCTTATAAAAAAACTATTTTTAAAATGAGACGGGTGTGACCGACGGGTGCGACCTAGTACGAAAATTTAAAAAACTCGAAAGAATAAAACTTTTCATTGATTTAATTAATACAAATAACATAAAGTAAACTCATAAGAAAATAATAAGACATTAAATTATTTGCTATCCGTCCTATTATAGACAGCAGAATATTATAGCTTAATATTTTTTAAATTCAATAAAAAGCAAGAAAAGTATATTCTTTTCAGAGATAACGGTTTTTAATAATAACGAGAAAGGGAATTAAAGGAAAATCTGAATTAAATATTAAACATACAAAGAGGGAGAGCAAAATGTTTCTTGCTTAATCATTTGAAAGTGCCTCAAATTGATTTAAAAATATTAAATAGTGTATTTTTTTATTTTTTCTATAATTGTCATTCTCTAAAAAACATAAATTGAGAGATTCTTATTAAAAATGAGAAAATTATTGTTTCCTTGCATAGGGCCGTTTTACGTGGAATCACTGTGTCGCAAAGTAGGGAGCCAATTTCATGAATACGTATTAAAAATATTTTTCTGTGTTTTATTACAATTTGAAGTTCTACGCTTTGAAACCCCAACTAAATAAAGAATTTTTGAACATTATCTGACTGTAAATTAAAAACAGACACATTTCGAAGAAAACCACATATTTTCGTAAATTGGCTCTAAAAGTATGCAGAAAATGTACGAATGTTTAGCATTTATTCACAATGTCTACAATTACTGGTACATAAGATACGAGTAGAATTAAAATAAAGAGATTTCAGTTTACAGCTGTTCTTTATAGCAATTAGAGTTTCCGAATTCCCGACGTTATCCGATTCGCGGGAATCGGGAACAAATTTATTTTGTTCCCGGGAACTCGGAAGCTACCGACATATATTAAACACGAAGCACTTAGGCAATTTTTTTTCGTGTCTATTACATATTATTTACCGTAATAAAAATTTGTAAAGCAGTGTTATACAATAGCTGATTCCAAACCACATTGTCACATTTTCAAGTAAATGTATTTTAACTCCCGGGATTGCCGGATCGAAAATTTCCCGCGAACGAAACCCTAATAACATTATTCAAGAAAAATTAATCGCGTGTACTATTTTTAATGATGAAATGAATTATAACAAATTGATAAGAGTTTCATTTTTTCACAGATAACACAATTTTGGTCGGTCAACAACCAATAATAAATGCTTGATGTATAAATTCTGTTCTATTTTTTAAGTAAATTTTTACTTAAAGGGTATTAAAAATCTAATTTGCAGTTCAAAATATAGACTTGGAATAGATAATATAACCTTAACATTGTTATTGATTAGCTATTATTTATTAGCTATTCGCTTTTTTCGCAATATATACAATGCACAGTGGGGCAGAATGCAAAATATTGAAACATAAATCAGATATTTCTAAATGGATACACTCACAATATTATTACAGTACTTTACTCAAGAAGTATTCCGTGCACATTAATACGGATTTTCGGCTGCTTTCAATATTGTACGTTGTTTATTTTATAAGTACCAAAAAAGTACATTTTTAAAAATAACACACACACACACAAACACTCAAAATATTCTGTACGTAAAGTTAGCTGAAATTGTACCCAGTTTTGAACAAGAGTAGCGAAAATCGTGTGCGATTCAATGAGCGACAATGTCGCTCAGATTATCGTTTACATAACACAAGGTGATTACGTGGGCGACACTGTCGCCTATTTTGTCGTCAATGATTACATAAGCAAAAATGTCGGCTATTATGTCATCAATGATTACATAGGCTACAATGTCGTTTACTTTGTCGTCAACGATTACAAAGCGACAATGTCACCTACTTAATTATTTAATATTTTTGCTTAGTTGTTTTTTCCCGTTTCGAGATTCGAACTGAGGCTGCATGTTCATAAGTTTTCGCGCTTACCACTCTGCTGCTGCACCACCTAAAACATCGAAACAAGAGGCCAACATATTCATTTACTTAAGTGAAGACAAAATGTAAGACATTGTCGCTTATAATGTCCCAAACAAAATTGGATTGAGGACAGCAATTAAGACACTGTCGCTCACCGGGTCCTCCACAATGTTAATGGAGACAAAATTTAAGACATTGTCGCTCATATAGTCCTCAACAAAGTTGGATTGAGGACAAAACGAAAGACATTGTCGCTCATATTGTCGTCAAGTGTTTACTAGAGGAGTGTTTACTAGAGGACAACTTGCAGGAATTTGTTGTTCAGATTGTTCTGAACGACTATGTCCTTTAAGTTGTCGATTAGAAAACCAATCGACAGAGTACTATTCGTACGAGAATCGTAGATGACAATGTCATGCAAGGCAGTCTGCCCAACTGTGTAATTTAAAATATATGAATACATATTTAAAATCAGCAGTGTAGTTGATAGATTATTAACCGGGAGGGTCCCATGTTCAATTTCAGCTAAGACCAAGAGTGTATTTTTTTCTAATTTTTAATGTTAAATGCTTAAAAATGAGTAAGTTTATGTTAACTTCGTGCTGCTGGTTTATATAATATGCTTTAGCCGAGTGGTTGGTGCATTAGATTTCAAACTTGAAGGAGCTTTGTTCGATTCCCAGTGGAAATTAAAATAACAAACAGTGAGTAAAAATACAAAATTAATAAAAATAATAATTTAAGATAAGAAATAATAAGTCTTTAACATTTAAAAATAAAGCAAAAATCAATTATTTTTACGGAACTTGGGGTTGATTATTTAACAGTAAAAATAGCAGAAACAAGGTAAACATCTTTTATTTTTACGGAAGCTGCATCTAGTTCTTGTGACAGTTCGATTGATCCAAACAAAGAAAGAATCATTTGAATCCAAATTCATTATTAGGCTAAGGTTCGTAACTTTATGTTCAGAAAGAATTGGGCATGATTAATATTCCAAGGAACAAGGGAAAAATTAATATCAACTTAATTTTTCAACGTACACAGCAGAACAGAGTAGCGCCACTTTCGCCGCTACACTTCCATCGTCAGTGCTCACGTGTATTTTGTTTATCACCACTTGTCAGGTGGCTCTGTTGAATGTGATTTTAATTCTTAAATATACAACTTTATCGTGAAAATTTAATACGAGAATTATATCACTCTCAAGCTGATATTTCCCAGCGTTGCCATCGGTTTATTTTTCTTCATTCCCATTTTTCTGATTTTTGTTCTACTCAAGACAATCTTTTTTGTTTCGGTTTTATATTTAAGTGTATAAGAACATGTAAGCATATGAAAATCTCAAGCCAGTAGCTAATTGTTTATTAATATGATTATTTCGAAAGTATTTGCTTTGTGAATCCAAATTGATTATTAGGCTAAGGTTCGTAACGTTATATTCAGAAAGAATTGGGAATGATTAATATTCCAAGGCACTCCAGTAGCAGAAGCATCCCAGTAAAAAGTGTTCATGTTTTTTGAAGAACTAAGGCAATAAAGCGCATAATAATACGCTTTAAAAGAAGAGCTTATTGCAGAGCAGTGAATGTATATGAAAGAAACTATACAAAAAAAAGTAAATTTTTCACTGCTGATACAATGCAGGTTTTTAAGCGAGAAAGTTCCATATAACGGGTGTTTTTTTTAGAGGTATAGAACTTCGAATTGAAATAAAACACAAGAAAATCGTTTTAATGTCCATCAATTTGGCTTTATTGGAAGGATAATTTTATGCCATTAATGTTTAAATATGATTTCGGGCATGTGGCCGCCGCGACTGGCTCGAATAAAGCCAATTCTACAGGTCCAATTTTCAACCACTTTTTCGAGCATATGGGGCCGTATGTTGGCAATAACGCCACGAATGTTGGCTTCCAAGTCCCCTAACGTTTCTGGTTTGTTGGCGTAGACGAGCGACTTCACATATCCCCAAAGAAAATAATCCAATGGTGTCAAATCACACGATCTTGGTGGCCAATTGACAGGTCCATTCCGCGAAATTATGCGCTCATCGAATGTTTCCTTCAATAAATCGATTGTGACGTGCGCTGTGTGGCATGTAGCGTCGTCTTGTTGGAACCACAACTCATCCACATTCATGCCATCCAATTCGGGAACAAAATAGTCGGTTATCATGGCTCTATACCGGTCTCCATTAACGGTAACTGACTCTCCAGCATTATTTCGGAAGAAGTATGGCCCAATGACTCCACCAGCCCATAGAGCACACCAAACAGTCAGTTTTTGTGGATGTAATGGCGTCTCAAGGGTCTCATGTGGATTCTCTTCACTCCAAATGCGGCAATTTTGCTTGTTGACGTAGCCATTCAACCAAAAATGAGCCTCATCACTGAACAAAATTTTGCGATGAAAATCAGCATCGAGATCAATCTCATTTTCGGCCCATACACCAAAATCACGACGCATTGCATGGTCTCGCGGCTTTAATTCTTGCACAAGCTGGATCTTGTAAGGTCGCAAGCCAAGATCTTTGCGCAAAATCTTCCATAAAGTTGATGGACAAAGCTCCAATTGCTGTGCACGGTGGCGAATCGATTCATTCGGGTCCTCTTCAACACTTTGCTCTACAGCGGCAATTGTTTCTTCGGTGCGCACTGTTCGACGTCTCTGCGGATGCGTATTATAACTAGGGATGTAACGATACGCCGTTTTGCCGATCCGATACCGATACCGATATTTAAAAATAAATATCGCCGATACCGATTCCGATACCGATACGAATATTGAAATTGAGTTTAAGTTTAGATTAACAAAACTCAAGCGCAATTTTTTTATTATACAAAATTACATTATAAGAGAGAATATTTCAAATTGATAAAACATTGGAAGTAATTTTTAAGGAGCTACATGTTCTTTGCTTCCAAAAAATCTATATTAAAAATATGCAGATAATTAGTAGAAAAGCAAGACAAAATGTTTAATTCTTTTATAATTTTAAAAAATACTCGCCATGCTTTTCAAAAAATCGATTTTTTTAAAGGACATTTATCAACTAATATTTTTCTAAATAACTTAATAGCTTAATTGCTAAAAGACTTCTAAATTTATGTTTATTCACTTAAATTTACATGAAAAAACAGTTCTGAGTTTAAATTCGCAGAAAAAAATTGTGAAAATGGGTAATTTTGTATCCTTTTTCCTTGAGGAAGAATCATTATAGAATACCGAAAAAGAAATTTGTCCTAGCATCGCTTCCACCAAATTGGTAATCGAAAAACAGAACTTCCTGCAATGGCAAGGATATGTAAAACTAATTAGAAATTATCCAAATTTTCAATACTTCCAGATCGCGAATTCTACATTTTCATGACTTCTTTGGAGTATCTTTTTTTTGCAGGCATAAGATTTATAAAACAACGACTTGAACTTGAATTCATGGTAAAATTAACAAAAAATAAATAATTTTTTTACAAAATAACAGCATAATATATGATTAATTTTTAAAATTGATATTAATAAGATTTAAAAAATAACGAAGTGAATTTAATTCATGGTAAAATCGAACAAAAATAAATTATTTGTTAAAAAAAACTCTGAAAAAAATTTTAAAAGTATCGTCGTATCGACAGTAAAATATCGCCGATACCGATGTATCGGAAAATCTGAAGTATCGCCGATATATCGGTATCGGTATCGGTATTCGTTACATCCCTAATTATAACATAGAGTAAACGTAGTGCGAAAACGATCCATGGTTAACCGAATTAATTGCTCTGATGGACGATTATGTCGACCATAAAATGGACGGAGCTTGCGGTAAACTTCGCAAACTGAACCATTATTTTCGAAATAAATTTGCACGATCTGCAAGCGTTGTTCTTTTGTCAACCTGTTCATGATGAAATGGCAAACCAAACTAAATATAATCACTTGACAGCTGACAAAATGGCCGCCAGTTACAAAAGTTATGCCAACTTAAGGTTCTATACCTCAATAAAAAACACCCATTACTTACAGTTTTAGTGCTGAAAATGGTGATGATTTTCAGCCCTTCAAAAAGCGCTTTTTGTATCAAAAATGTAGTACTCCAAACCGCCAACTCGCCATACAAAAATCAGCAGCGATATCAGCAGGTTTGTAAGCACTACTTTTATTTTCTCATAGTAAGAACCTGCTTTATTTGAAGCAATTTTTTTACTGGGATGTAATTTTTTGTGTTGTACAGCGTTATAGGCAAATTATTTTATTTTAGGAGAACAATTAAGTAGCTGAAGTTTTAACTAGCACAATACCTTAAGTTTTGTAAATATATAAAATTAATTCTTTAAAAAACAGACTTCAATTCCAAAGCATTGTGACGGAAAGCCGGATACTGTATCCGAAATAAATTGAAAAAATTAACAACCACGCTTTCGGAGTGTTCTGAGGGAGCAAGTGTTAAAAAAAATAAAAATACAAACGAATCCATAACCTTCTCCTTTTGTTAAAGTCGGTTAAAAACGTATAACTATCGGAGTATTATTTAATAGTCGTTCGATTTCTCTCTGGTACACTTTCATAACAAGCCCCTTCAAAGGACTAGTTTTCTTCTTTACTATATTTTTGTTACCGTTTTCAAATTGTTCTTTCCGCCCTTAAGTTTAAATGTTCTTGAAGTCTGTCATTTCCTTTTAACATCTTGCCTGCAATCTTAATTTTTCTTTTGCACATTATTATTATTGTCATACACATACCTCAAGGGTATCTAAGCCATAACGGAATAATGCCAAACTGGGTTAGAAAGAAATATGTAGGCAATCAGTGAATTTTTAATAACTGCAACAACAATCGCTTTGCAAATACTCTTTGTTGTTAGTTTCTGTATTTGTGTCATAAACAATCAGCTAGACAGGAAAGTCTTACAAATACTAGAGATACAAAAACGACATAAATACTTTTCTCACTTAACCTTCATCTTGCCACAAAAGGCCAGAATTGAATTTCTAGCTTAAAGATTGTTTCAATTTTTTTTCTGTTTTAAAATAGCCTTGCATTGCCTTCGACTATTGGTATAACTGTAACAAGAATGGAAAGTGTACTTTTTTTAATGGTTTGTTTTGGTTGGAGTTTGTAGAAAATACTTAGAATAAATAGTTCGCTAATCGAGCTGACTTGTCTTAAAAATCGCATGTACGCGTCACGAGATATTACAGATTAAAGGTTACAAATATCTACTTTTTGTGAATTGTTCGTTTCATGCCTTTAAAAAAAGACTATTGAAGGAAATTTTATCATACATCTATTGATGCTTAGTTGGTCAAAATCGGACATACTGTTCTCGAGTTAAGGTGAAATATACTGGTGTACCTAGTGGAAATATTAGAAACGTCCATAAAAAAAATCTGAAATTTCTGAAAATAGCGTTTCGTAATATGTGAATAGCCCCTAATAGGAAAAACATGAGGACACAATTTTTTAGCGCATCAAACTGATTGGAAAAATGTTAGCTTTGTTCACAACGGAAAGAAAAAGTATCAATTTATTAGTCTGTGTAACTTTTGAACAGCTTAGCCGATATATATGAATATTCATTTAAAATCAGTATTGTAGTGGATAGTGTGCTATACTATTAACCGGGAGGGTCACATGTTCCATTTCAGCCAAGACCATGGATGTGTTTTTTTCTAATTTTTAATTTAAATGCATAAAAATGAGTAAGTTTATGTTCGATTCCCATTTTGGGGTGCTGTTGGCTGAGTAGTTAGCGCGTTTGACTACAAACCCTGAGGTCTGAGTTCAAGACTAGTTCCAGGCAAGCCAACAACATCATGCATTTTTCTCATATGTATTGGTGTGTTATTGTGTTGGATGTTGTTCGACCATTAAAGTGATGAAGGCATCACCGGCAGCGATTAATGCTAACATATCCTAATGCACTTCACAGCAGCTACCTTCGTCGGTATTGTAGAACCGTCGGCGAAGTAAAATAACCAATAAAATGGCTATACAGCTTAAAAACAACTCAATGCTTCTACTTGACACCAGAGGGGCTTACAACACTGCTCTACAAAAAACGTGCAATAGCAGGGTTGTAAATGAATTAAGCTTTCTATCTCTCTCCCACTTCACCACCTGTTCTCTATACACTATCCCTTCCCCCAAAGAAGGTAACACATTAATTAATTAACTGGTAGGCATTAATTGCCTGCTTGTGTTACTTCTCTTTAAAAAAAAACAATGAGCAAAAATAATATTATTAATAAAATAATAATCAAAGATACGAAATAATAAGCCTATAAAATTTAAAAATAAAGCAAAAATCAATTATTTTTACGGAATTTGGAGAGGTTGATTATTCAATAGCAAAAATAGCAGAAACAATGGAAACATCTTTTATTTTTAAGGAAGTTGTGATTAGTTCTTGTAAAAGTTAAATTGATTCAAACAAACAAAGAAAGAATCATTAATTTTATACGGCTTTAAGTCAGTTAATTTTTGAACATTTCAAATTTAATAAACTTGTTAAATTTAAATGAGAAGTAAGTAGATTGGTTTTTAATTAAATTTTGATTTATTTTATATTACAATTTCATTTAATTTTATGTACAGAATATTTTGAGTACGATCTCTCATATTCAATAAATTTTTAGAACTTGAGCGCTTCGTCGAATACTGCAAATTTGATCTAAGTCGGTTAAGTGGTTTGACTTGAGGTACCCCATTTTTTTTATTGTCTTGACTCAAAAATTATGTAGTTTTCAACTTAATTTCAGTTTCATCTAAAACTAGCTTTTTAGTTGCAAGTACATATATAAATAACTTAAGCAACAACTAGAACTAGATTATGTACATATTTATTTTTAAGCACTTGCTACAGGAACGATAATCATGCACAGAAAAATGTATCATCAAAAAATGTCCAAACAAACGTTTGTTTGAAATAAAATTTATTTTCAGTAAATAATTTTTACCGTAACAGTTAATTATTGGTTTGATTTTTATTTAGGACACAAACACTATTGACAAATTCCTAAACATATTCAAACTTCCTATGGCTGATGTCAGAGTGCGCATTATAAGCGATGATATAATACTCCGCTACAATGCGCTATAAAACTCTGTTTATGCTTTCCTACGTGATCGCTCAAAAGATGTCAGAGTGAAAACGAAGCTTGAAGCGAGTATGTGCTATAAAGCAGGTTCTGTAATGGTTTGTAGCATGTTATCGCTTGTTTATTTCTATGGTTTGCATGCATTTTGAGCATTATTTTTTAGAATCTTCAAGTTATTATTAGTTCCTGGCATGGCTGTTTTGGATTTTTGTAAAGATTTTAATATTTTTTTTTATCATTCACTCTTACGTCCCTTAGCATTTGTATGTATGGCAGCTAATGTTATCGCTTCTAGCCGCGCTTCGCTTATAGTGCGCTCTCTGGCATCAGCCTAAGAAAAATGTAGACGTATAGTGAAATTTTCAAAATTCTGTGAATCGCAAAAACTATTGCAGGTGTGGTAATGCCACACACCCTTATACCGCTTTTTTATATTTGGATCCAATTAACAAAGATAAACAAATCAAAATTTATTCAATAACCGGTTAATCGGTAAACTCGGCGCACTAAAACAACAAAATTACATAAATTTTTATATGAATAATTAACGTTTAAAATATTCTTAACTATATTTGAAAATTATGATGAGAAATGGTTTAGCATACAAATTAACAAAACAAATTTTAAATGGCAAACTATAAAAAAAAAATCTTTTAATTTAAATGAATATAATAAAGCATGAAATATTTATATATGTACAGAAGTAAGAGCTTATGTATATACTACATAGTACATAATAGCATACATTAGAGTCACCCTTAATTAAAATGTTAGATTTTCCCCAGTCTCTCACCCCCCAGTTTGGTAAATAGTGACAAAAAAAATAAAAAATTATGCTGCCAAATTCTCAGATTAATCGGTTGGGGATTCGACATGCCCCCTCATAAATACAAAAATGTTAATTCCACAAAAATAGTTTGTAAGAATAAAATGCAGCTTGTGAAGTTTACAACAAAACAAGCCACATTTCACGAAAATTGATTCTCAATTTTTGATTTTATTCAAAATTAAGTAAGGGAACTCAATTGACATAAAATGCGATTTCCATACAACACACACAAATAAAGATTTTACTGTTTGTATAAAAATCGTGAATTTTCTCAATTGAGTCTCCTCACTTAATTGCGAATAAAATCAAAATTTGTAGATCGATTTCAATGAAATGTGGCTTGTTTTGTTTGAAACATATTTATCTATATGTTCAAAGAAAAAAAAACAGAATATATATATTTTTGTTAATTTTTTATGAATGTTTTAAAAACAAAAATTTGTATAAAAAATTTTTTTTTTGGCACAAGTTCCACGATATCTCTGAAACTACTGAGCAGATTTTAAAACACTGTTTGAATGGGTTTAAGGGTAATATTAAAGTCGAATGTTGTTGTTTTTGTTTTTTTTTTTAATTGAATAGTGAGTGGATTCCACGTAAAACGGCCCTATGCAAGGAAAAAATAATTTTCTCATTTTTAATAAAAATCTCTCAATTGATGTTTTTTAGAGAATGACAGTTATAGAAAAAATAAAAAAAAAAATACAAAATTTAATATTTTTTTAATCAATTTGAGGCACTTTTAAATGATCATGCAAGAAACATTTTACTCTCCCTCTTTGTATGTTTAATATTTATTTCGGATTTTCTTTTATTCCCTTTCTCGTTATTAATAAAAACCGTTATCTTTGAAAAGAATGTACTTTTTTGCTTTTTATTGAATTTGAAAAAATATTCAGCTAGAGTATTCTGCTGTCTATAATAGGACGGATAGCAAATAATTTAATGTCTTATATAAATATTATATAAATCAATAAAAAGTTTCATTTCTTCGAATTGTTTAAATTTTCGTACTATGTCACACCCGTCAGTCACACCCGTCAGTCACACCCGTCTCATTTTAAAAATAGTTTTTTTATAAGAAAAATAATTTTTTGTCAAACAGTAAATACACAATACAATTAAAAACACTTTGAACAGATATCTATAACAAAATTATTGTGCACCTTATAGTCAAAATTTTACAGAATTTATACTGAAAGTCATAATGCTTTAAAACAAAAATTTGTAAGGTCACACCCGTCACAGCTTTATGACGAACATTCTGAGCAGAAGTAGTGTTGTATCAGTGTCTACCCGTTATTCAAAGTAAAAAATTTTTATATTCTTGATTTATAACAAAAAATGTGTGTAAAATGGTGACACTCGACTAAATGGATTACTCTAGTGCAAACCGGTTTGTACTTATGTCGTGCAACTTCTTCATTTTCGAAATAAATGTATATATCGAAAATTAGAACCAAAAAATATAAACCGACTGCAGATTCGGATTCAGCACCCCAAATTATATAAAAAAAAACTATTTTCAACTGATCCAGTCCAAGCCCTTGTAAATTTGTGTTTTTTTTAGTTGTCATGAGATGGTAGGACGAAGGAAGCAATGAAATAAACAAATGATGTTTGTAAATTTTATATTTAAGTTGTTAAGATATAAAAGGTTGTAAGCTTAACGAGCAAAATTTTCTTCTTACAATTTTGTTTTTTGTTTTTTTTTTTTGTGAAATTAATATTTTTGAAGTTATGAAGCAAGAAAACTAAACTTTATGGGTTTTCCCAAATTTGATTGATCTGAAAATTTGGCAGGATCATTTTATTTATCAATATTCACCAAACCGGAGGGTTAGACTGCGAGATAAATCAAACTTTTTGAATTAAGATTCGCCCTAATGTACGTAAGTATGTGCTTATGTATGTAATACTTAGTACATATATACATACATACTATCTATGTATTATGTATTTTTTTTTTCATTTCAAATTCTGTGAAGCAAATTGAATCGATTAGAAGGGTTCCCAGTTTTATTTCATACCCTATCACCAATTTTAGATTTTTGATCCCAAAAAAAAATCCCCAAAATAGCTATTTACCATCCAAAAATTCCCCACAGAGGCCCATAGCTCGAAAAATATGGGTTGCCGCCAACTTTTTTATTTAATATTTTCTTCTTATTTTTCAATTATCTATGACATACGGGCCTGTTCTGTAAATCACGAGATGTCAAATCACGATGATTTCAAAAAATTAATAAAGGCTAAATTATTGTTTTTGTAAATTATACGATTTATAGCGTTGGAAGTTCAAATAAAATATTCTATTGAAAATGACAAAAACTTAAAATTCAATAAAAACCCGCTAACAAATCAGCTATTAACAGTTTACTTTTGAAATCACGTGATTTGAAATCACCGTGATTTACAGAATATGTCCGATAGGTTAATCATTTTTTTCATTTGGACCAACCTGATTAATCTAAATTTTTTTTCCCAATTGTCTTGTACATGTTGTTTGTATTAAAAAGTTTTAGAGTTTGAGAAGAAAGCTGAAAAATTTTTTTGTATAAAACCATATTTGTATTTGACGGATTCACTGTCCCTCTTAAGTATAGTAAATCACACCAGATTTATATTTGTTAGGTCACTGGGATCTTAAAATGATTTTGGTGCAGAAGAAATAGATTTCAATTTTTATCCCCAATCCCCAAAAAAATCCCCTATTTGGGGACAAGTTTCCAAAATTGGGAACGCTGTCGATTAGTTACACTTGTTTTTCGCAAAATTGTTTCTTAATAATTGTAAAAGAATGAGATAAAACTGATAAAAGCGCAAATTTCTCTCTTTATTTTTCTTTGTGCTAAATAAAAATGATCAGTGTTGTTATAATTTTTTTTCACTACAAAACACGCACATGTTTTTTATAAGAATTGCTTCTTTTGTATTTTTGTTTTCCTAGTTTTCTTTTTTTTTTATTAAATTTAATTAATTGGTATTAATTGATTTAAAAATTGTTTTGATTACTCGATTTTTCGCATAAAATTCACAATTTATAATAATTTTATTATTCAAAATTTTATTTATTAAACAAACTGCCTGTGCAGCTTTTAAAGTGTCATCGATCTATTGATTTAAAGCACTTCATACACGAGCAATAACCACAAAATATAAAATTAAGCAAACCAATTAACGTTCAAATATTAATGTTTATTAATATGTTTAATAAAAAAATAACAAGAATAAACGAAAAACGGCGACAACAGCAAACGATCAGATCACGACTTTAACTGATTGACGTTCGTTCGCAACAAGTATAAAAAATAAAAATAAAATTAAAAATAAAACCAAACTCTCCACGCAAACAATTACAACAACAAAATATATAAAAATTGAGAAAAAATCGTATTAAAATAGTTACTTGAAATTTTTTTCTTTAACAATACATACTAAAGTTTAAAAGCATTAAAATACAAGAATCTCTTTTAAGCAAATTCCAGTTATACTTTAAGAGACAAAATTTATAACAAAATAAAGGAGCGCTGCTTGCTACCTGCCACAACAATTGGAAACCAACAAAAAAAAACATTTTTTTGAAAGTGTTTGTTATAAATTAAATCAATAAATGTTGATAATTTCAAACAATCTTTCAATATTAATCAAGGATACACAAAATCTGGTGTAAAAGATACAATCAATACACCGAATGATTGCAACGAATAACACGTTTTATTGAAAAGAATTTTAACAAGAAAAAAGACAATTGCGAACGAAATTTTTGAATCAAAGAGAATACTGTGAGTACAATATTATCAAAATTTATATGTTTGTACATTAGGGTGACCCTTAGCTATATGGAAAATTGTTTTGTCGACTTGCTTTTACTCTCACCCTCCAGTTTGGTGTATATTGATTAAAAAAAATTATCCCGCCAAATTTTTAGATCAATTGACTGGGAATAAGACGTGCAGCCAGCCAGTCAGACCGCTCAAATTTCGGAAAAACCATAAAATTAAATTTTCTAGCCTCATAACTTCAAAAAAATTAATTTCACAAAAAATTCTTAAAAAATATAATTCTTAAATAAATATATAACATAAGTTGCTTATTTCAATGTTTCCTTCGTCCCCCGCTCCCAGCTTATGACTGTTGTGACTTTTATCAATTCAGTTCCCTCACCTTAGGTTAGGTTAGGTAAGGTTGAACAGGCTGCCGGTTTCTAAAAACCGTCCCACTTGGGTCTTTTGGTCCCTTTGTGATGCCTGGGATTAATAGTAAGGAAATTTAAGAAGGTGCCCTGCCTATCCCAGAGGTTGGGACGGTGTAAAACCAACCCGAGTAGCGTATGAATGTATTCATTCCCCTATTGTCGCATTCCCCCCAGGTCTGCTAGTTCGTATAGTGACGATTTCCCAAATATGACGCACCTATTTCTAAATAGTGCTGGACATCGACAGAGGAGGTGCTTGACAGTCTCTTCCTCCTCCTCGATTCGACAACTTCTGCAGAAATCGTTAAAGGGAAGATTTAATCTTCTGGCATGGGCACCAATGAGACAGTGCCCCGTTATGACCACTACGAGTATACGCAGCTATTGACGAGGAAGCCCCAGTATGGTTGCAGATCTTGCGAAGTTATACCGGGGCCAGATGGATCTTGAAACCTCACAAGTAATTCCATTTGTCCATCTGGTTTACGCTTCTCTAAATAGTTGGTGCTGAATTTGTAGTTTGCAGCTTTTTAGTGGGGCACTTACTAACCAGTCGATGTCCCTTTCTTGTAGGCGGGCGCCAGCCTTGGCTAGACCGTCCGCAATAGTGTTAGCGGGCACCCCAGCGTGGCCCGGTACCCAGAAGAGACCTAGGTTAATATGTCTCGCTATATCATTCAGGGATGCCCGGCATTCTTTAACCTATTCCGATGTTGTGTAAACACCAGATAAAGCATGTAGTGCTCCTTACTGTCGGTACAAATTCGGATGCCCTAATCGAATACCTTTTATGTAGTACCTTAACCAGTTGGCCGGCCTTTTTATTGCCGATATTTCAGCATGAGTGATGCTACATTAATTTGGTAGCCTAAAGTTTATCCTACGTTGCGCGTGTGGGATGTAGAGGCCCCCGCATATTCCAATGCCCGACTTAGACCCGTCGGTGTAGATGTGCCCGATGTGCCCGAGATCCTCATATTGGTGTATGTAGTTTATCTCAGAGGATGTGCCCGAGAAGTCCAACACGAATCTCTTGTCGGGCAGCAGAGCAGGTGAGCATTAGTCAGTATGGTCGGGAAGATCCAAGATTTTACCTAATATCGTCGCATGGCCTACGTTAACCCGCTTCCATGCACCTGAAGCATTTAATCTAACCGCCGAGTTCATGGCCAGTTGTTTGATCATGAAGTCGGCAGGAAGCCAAAGCAGTATGGTAGTATGGCGAGGTGCACCCTCGTATGGAGTAGTGCGAAGTGCACCCGTAATCAGCAAAGCAGATGTTCGAAGAACCTTTTCAATTATTTTAGAGTATGTGGCTCTATTTAAGGAAGTCCAATAGACGACAGTCCCATACATTAGTATGGGCTTTACCACCATTCCAAAAAGCCAATTGATGTTTTTGGGACTTACACCCCACCTATTGCCGATCGCCCTTTTGCAGGTGTATAGAGCAATAGCAGCCTTGGCTGCCCTAGCTTGAACGTTGGGGTACCATGAAAGCTTGGAGTCCAGTATAATACCGAGGTACTTCACGCTGTCTGATAACCTAAGGGTGACTTCGTTGAGAGTCGGTAACGTGAAAGTCGGTGTCTTGTATTTTCTCGTAAAAAGAACAAGGTCCGTCTTTTGAGAGTTAGCATTAAGACCACTTTCAACGTTCCATATACTTATGATACCTAATGCCGATTGAAGACGTAGAAATAGAGTATCTAGAAATTTAACAAATACTGCCACTGTTACGTCATCCGCGTAGGATATTGATTTAAACTTCATAGAGTCTAGTTCGAACAGTACCGAGTTTATGGCGATATTCCATAGGATAGGTGACAGAACACCTCCCTAGGGGTAACCGTTTTTTGAATAGTCCCATCGTAGAGGAAATTACCCTATTTGCCAAGAGTCCTCCTAAAATGAAAAGTTGTGGATCGATTTTAATGAAATATGGCTTGTTTTGTTTAAAAGACCTTTACCTAACTATATGCTAATAGAAAAATAGCGGATTTTTTTTTAGTTTTCTCGTTTTTATGAACGTTTTAAAAACTAATATTTTTATAAAATTTTTTTTTCTTTTGTCACAAGTTTGATGATATTTCTGAAACTACTGAGCAGACTAGAAAACAATGTTGTTGTTGAAGATAACGTTGTCGAATTTTTGTTTTTTTGTTTTAATTGAATAGGACAAACCGTTCTCCAGTTATGTTAACATTCCTCGTGTAACTGCTTCATTTTTGCAATAAATGTATATTTCCAAAAGTAGAACAAAACAAAAATAAATAACATTAAATTAAATTTTAAAAACCCCGGAAAAAATAGATGATAACTTCGAACCTGCTGGACCAATTTTCTTCAAACATATAGGTTAGAAGATTTTGGATCAAGTCACCTTTCAAACAAAATTTACTAAATTAAAATCGATTTATCCGTTTGGGAGCTACGGCGTCAAAGACACACAGATTCAACAGAGTACATCTAGAAAATATGTGATATCTTCTAAATGATAGGACCGATTTTCTTCAAAAAATAGCTAAGAACACTCTCGGTCAAGTCACATTTCAAATCAAAATCGGTCCAGCCGTTCCCAACAGCTAAATGTACAACTAGATACGCTTTTGGGCAGTCATATTACTAGTTGTAATGTTACTAGTCAAAAAAGTACAGTCATATTCTTAGTTGTAGCAAAACTAGTAACGATACTAGCAAAAAAAGAACAACCATATTACTAGTTGTATCGAGACTATAACGATACTAGTCAAAAAAGTAAAACAATTTCAGGTATACGACTTGTATATAAAACATATTTTTAGCTCTTAAAAAAATAAGTAGAAAGTGGCTCAGTGGGTAGAGTACTTGCCTTGAAATATGAGGAATGTGTGTTCGTACCCCGGTTGAGCCAAAGTTTTTTTAAGAGTTATAATATGTAACTACACAAACTAGTAAGAGCAATAGTTTACAACAACTAGGATTCTAACTGGAATATAACTGTACACAAATGAACTAGTTGTGCTCCTAT
The DNA here is from genome assembly GCA_956483635.1 of Panzeria rudis. NCBI lineage: Eukaryota > Metazoa > Arthropoda > Insecta > Diptera > Tachinidae > Panzeria > Panzeria rudis. The sequence continues at coordinate 122,733,959 of OY101450.1, read as the reverse complement.
GACAACCTAATGTTAAAATCGATAGTTCGATATATGAAAAAAGGACAGATGGGCAACTAGAGTGAAGTAAAAAGCAACTAGTATAGTTCTAACTACATACTAGTTACCTTGTCTGCAGGGTTGATCTGCACGTGGAGTTGCACACACACAGATAACAAACACCCCTATTTTGGTCGGGGGCTAAAAATAAATTTAAAAAATAAAAAACCGACTGCATAAAAAATAAAAAACCGAGTCCAGTGTGCGAAATATAACATATTTACATTCGGGAATCATTATTGCGAAGATTTAAAGATTCGATTTTTAATGCTTCCCGACTGTAGAAGTCATTATGTTCCGCACACTAGACTTTTTTTTATATTTAGTTTTTTTATGCAGTCGGGATTTTTTATTTTTTTTTTATTTATTTATTTGTTTCCTTTTTAGTTTTCGTACACAGTTTGGTTTTAGATTTTTTGTTTAAAGTTCACTTTTTACGCAATTGGGGTTTTTGGTTGCCAGCCAACCGTTTAAAGCATTAAAGATCCTAAATGGTCATTCGAAATGAAAAATGGTAAGAGAAACCTAAAGATTAGTTTCAAACACCTGTTCAATTATACCCATTTTAGTATAATTCGCCGACTTTTTACTTTTTTTTCGTTTTTAAAAAATAGCGTCTGTTGGCCGCCATATTGAATTTTGACTACTGTCAAATCTTTAGTGACACTTGCATGATTAAGACACATTGATTGACATGAGAATCATCGAAATCGTCCCCCGCATTCGGTTAAACTGATAAGCACAATACCCTTCCTTGCTGATATGAATGAAAGTCAAATTTGGAACATATTTCAATTATGTATATCTATTTTTAAATGCCTAAAAATATGCTTAGAATACAGGAGTAAAATAAATGAATTCATTAAAAGTTTTGGTACGTAGTTTATCATCAAAAATCGTTTATAACACAGGTCGACACGATTTTTGAGTCTGACTGCATCGCGCAGTCGTCGGGTAAAAATAAAACAACTGCAGATTGCTACATTCAGTTGCTACATTCCAAAACCTTGTAAACTTGTGTTTTCAGTTGTCATGAGCTGGGAGGACAAAGGAAGCATTGAAATAAACAACTGATTATTTTGTCAACTATGGGATTTAGAGAAAAATTGTTAGGGAATAAAATACATATTGTAAACTTGACAAGCAACATTTTCTTCTCACAGAATTTGTTTTGTGAAATTAATCAGCCTTGTTCTGTAAACCGAATCAGAGTAAATAAATTGATGTACATATTTTAAATTATATATAGTAAATTAATTTCAGATACATTTTAAGCTCTAAAAAATAAAAAATCTGCTAAAAAGTCTGACAAAATTTTGCTATTAATGGATTTAATTTCTCTAAATCGAGCGATTTTCAATCAACAGAACAGACAGAAATATTTTAAAGTTATGAGGCAAGAAAATAAAATTGTATGGTTTTTTCCTAAAGCCTGGCTGGCTGGGCAGCACGTTTTATCCCCAACCGATTGATCTGAAAATTCGGCAGGACAATTTTGTTTTTTTTTATGTTGTGAGACTGGGAGAAATCCAACTTTTAAGTTTAAGGGTCACCCTAATGCATGTACATACTTGAAATGAAACTGCACCAAAAATAAATTTAGATTTTTAACTTGAACTTTTTTTAGTGCAAGTTTTAAAATATATACTGTGTTTGATCTCATATCACATACATTTTTTTCTTTATACGAATCTTAATTGAAGGTTATTGATTACACCGGTCGACAAACAAAAAAATTATTTATTGTGTTTCTATTTTAATATATCGATCCTGATGCTAGACATCGAAAAACACCTAAATATCAATTCTTAGCTTTTAAAGTTTATTTTTGTTTGTTTTACATTGATAAAAAAATTTGGGGTTTAATATGAAAGTCCATACAAACATAGAAAGATTACCAAAAAGCTATTTCTACAAAAACAAACTTAAAAAAAAAGTGTTTTTCACTTTATAAGGAACAGAAAAGAAACCAAAATTTGACATACAGAAATCAGACTCAAAAATCGTGTCGACCTGTGTTATAAACGATTTTTGATGATAAACTACGTACGGTTATACGACCCAAAACTTTTAATCAATTTACTCATTTTACTCCTGTATTCTAAGCATATTTTTAGGCATTTAAAAAAGATATAATTGAAATATTTGACTTTCATTCATATCAGCGTTACCGTTGTGTGCTATTTCCTATCAAATTTGGTAGGATTTTTTCCTTTGGTAGACTGGACAACATTTTCCTTGTAATACGAGTACATACGTGTTAGATTTCTTTTGTTTTAATGAATTTTATATCTCGTTAACAACAAATCATTACGATACGCGCAAATCACAATTTTATAGGAAATTTACTGTTCTACAAAAATGCTTTAATATGATTAGTCGATTAAATTAACCGTTTCAAAGACATTCAAGGTCAAACTTGAATGCACACTAATTTTCACAGTTTTTGACGAATAATTTCAATTTAATTTATGAGTTTCAGGGAAATTCGTACAAATTGAAATTATTTTTTTCTTTTAGATCGATACTTTTTATGTTAAATTTGTCACAAAAACGTTATTTACTCGAAGTTCGATGAATCATTAAAAAGTTAGAAAAAATTCAATAATTTTTTGTTCCAATGTACCCAAACATGCTTAGGACTAAACAAACTGGAAAAAAGTTTAAATCATTTCTCTGTTCAAGTTTATACGAATTTCCCCGAAATTCATAAATTAAATTGAAATTTTTCGAATTATTAATCAAAAACTGTTAAAATTAGTGTGCATTCAAGTTTGACCATGAATATCTTTTAAACGGTTAATTTAATCGACTAAAGCATAGAGCAGTAAATTTGCGCGTATCATAATAATTTGTTGTTAACGAGTTATAAAATTCATAAAAAAAAACTGCCTAAAAATAGTCAAACTTCAACCATCGATAACTTTTGAACGGTGAGTGAGGTTTACAAACAAATTTTATAAGATCTTTTTTGTAGAGAATTCAATTTCCTACAAATATGTCAGACGAGATATTTTTTTCCAAATAGTAAATACCGAGATATGAACTTTTCTTTCTAACAATAACGAAAAAATAAAAATCTAATGCCATAAAACATAATTTTTTAACAAAAGTAGAAGTAACTTTGAAAGTTGAAGTGTGTTTTCGTAAATTTTAGAGAGTTTTGCTTAATAAAGCACACAAAATCTAATTCATAAAAGAGAATTCTAATATAACTTATTTGCAGGCAAAAAATTTTGTCGTTTTTTATCAAAAGGCGTGAACCCTTTGTGACACACGCTACGTGACGCACGTTACATTTTTTCTTAATAGCTATTATAAGTTTTCAATTGTACAATTTACAACAAAAATTTGTTTAGTGGAGTTGTAGATAGTATTATAGCAATTAGCTTGTTCTTTTTTTTAAGGAAACTGCCTGACGAATAAGAAGGGCGACTTCCTAAACGCCAAAATGTATTTGCATTGTTTACAACAACAAAGCACATACGACTTTGCATTAAATTGAGTAATAAAATAACAATAAAATTATATAAATTTATTTTCCTTCGGTTAATCGACCGAAATTAACCCATATAATCGTTAATCGAAAAAGGAAAATTTTAAATTAATAGATCAGTTAATCGGGTAGCAATTAATCGGTTAACCGATTAACGATTAACTGAAATGTAGCACTTTTTACAATTTTGACCAATATGTGTATATTTTTCATTTTTGCGAGCTATTTCTTCCTTAATTCTAGCAATAACGACTTGTGAATTAACGTGGCAACATCAGTTTTACTAATTTTCGTTTGTTAGTTTGTTTTCTTCTATTTCTTTAAAAATTGGTTGTGATTTTAAATTGGTCCCAAAATTTTATCGTGTTTTGATTTTCAAAAGAAACACTGTATAAGATAGCCCTCTTTTGCGCTTTTTCGAAAATTTTGACTGGATATTGCTTTATACGTATCTTTTTTCAATTTAGCCCCTTTTTCAAAAAATTTTCGCGTTTTGGGACCCAAATGTTGGCATCACTGCTGACAAGTTCATGCAGAGCTGGCTCTATCTACTCCATAAGTATTGGTTCTTCAGGTAGTCTATCAGCATCCTCTCTACAGTTTTATAAAGAAAAAACGTTAGGATAACTTGCCTGAAGGACTGTGGTTCTGTATTTTATTTTGACAGCTGTCCGCTCAAGTACTATATATATGTGTGTTCCTTTAATCCGATTGGAGCATATGGCGCCGATTTTGTACAGTTGATCTTAATTCATTCCAGGAAACGCCAAGGGTGTTCATTTCGCTTGCAGTGGAGCGTCGCCACGTTGTATGTGGTCTACCAGCTTGTCGGCCTGCCCGATGAAAGGGGTTCCAACGGATAGCTTGTTTAGCCACGTTGTTATCATTACGTCGTAACGTATGTCCGATCCCCTGCCACTTACGTTTACGGATTTCTGCTGACATGGGTATTTGATTTGAATTCGTCAGCAGTTCTACCCAGCAGCTAAAGTTACAACTAGTAACGCTTTGGGACAGTCATATTACTAGTTGTAATGATACTAGTCAAAAAACGACAGTCATATTACTAGTTGTAACAAGACTAGTAACGTTACTGGTCAAAAAAGAACAATCATATTACTAGTTGTATCGAGACTAGTAACGATACCAGTCAAAAAAGGAAAAAATTTTCAGGTATACGATTTAATATAAAACATATTTTTAGCTATTAAAAAAATAAGTAGAATGTGGCTCAGTGGGTAGAGTAATTGCCTTAAAGTATGAGGAATGTGTGTTCGTACCCCGGTTGAGCCAAAGTTTTTTTAAGAGTTACAAAATTCTTAATAAAAAAACAAGTAAGAGAACTAGTTTACAACAACTAGGATTCCAACTGGGATATAACTGTATACAAACGAACTAGTTGGTCTCCTATGACAACGTAATGTTAAAATCGATAGTTCGATATGTATATAAAAAAAGGATAGATAGGCAACTAGTCTGAAGCGAAAAGCAACTAGTATAGTTCCAACTACATACCAGTTACTTTGTCTGCAGGGTATACATACATATTTATAATGGGTGATTTTATAAGAACTATCGGAAAGTAAAAAAGAAAAAAACACATAAAATTCAGAAAAATGCATGAAATATTTATTTGGATCGATAGTTGGGTCGATATAATTTAATGTTTGAAGATTATTTCATGCAAATGTTGGCCGCGGCTGCGCCTCAAATGGTCCATCCGCTTAGTCCAATTTTGGCATACTCTTTCCAACATTTCGGCCGGTATCTCACGAATAATGTTGGCAATGTTGGCTTCCAGTGCGTCAATCGAAGCGGGCTTGTCGCTATAGACATTAGCCTTAACATAGCCCCACAAAAAATAGTCTAGAGGCGTTAAATCGTACGATCTGGGCGGCCAATTGACTGGTCCCAAGCGTGAAATAAACTGTTCACCGAACTCGCCTCTCAATTGGTCCATTGTTTCGCGTGCTGTGTGGCATGTGGCACCGTCTTGTTGAAACCACATGTCATGCAAGTCAAGCTCTTCCATTTTGGGCAGAAAAAAGTTTGTTATCATCGCACGGTAGCGCTCACCATTCACAGTAACGTTGTGATTCGCATCATCTTTGAAGAAATACGGCCCAATGATGCCGCCAGCCCATAATCCGCACCAAACGGTTGTTTTTTGTGGATGCATTGGTAGCTCTTGCAATGCTTCTGGCTGCTCTTCACTCCAAATACGGCAGTTTTGCTTGTTCACGTATCCATTCAACCAGAAATGAGCCTCGTCGCTGAACACAATTCTTCGATAAAAAAGTGGATCTTCATCTAACTTAACAGAGCACGCACTTTGGTAATAAAATTCAATAATTTGCAAGCGTTGTTCGTTTGTAAGACGATTCATGATTAAATTATAGACCAAACTGAAGATGTTTGACAGTGACACAAGATACAAAACGTGCGTGAGCTGTCAAAACTAGTGTTGCCAAAAAAGATAATAGCAAAAAAATCACTCTTTATATGTTTGTCTTGTCATATACATATGTCTACTATACATATTTATATATCGTCTAAAGGGATTTAAGTCCAGAGTTACATAATCGTATAGGAAGAACAGGATATAGAAGTAGCATCTGAATTGAGTAAGATTGGATATTTATTTGGTAAAAACTTTTCTAAACACTTGTGTATGTATTGACGCATTAAAAAAGCACTGCCAGAGAACATAATGAACCTAATAGTTTCTAATTTCGTTTTCTTTTCAATTTTGCTATCTGGTTTTTCTCCTGTGTATATGTATATATGTATGTGTATGTAGACATGTATGTGTATGTATATACAGTACACTCTTTAATTAGTGTTAGAGACATATCAATTAACAACAACACACACAATTTATAATAAAAATATTTAAAAAAAAAACAGTAATAAACTCTGTTATTACTACAACAATAATACACTTTCTGATTAAAATAAATAACGCAAACTGATTAATGTTCATAGTATTTGTACAAGTGCTGTTGTGCTGTCTTATCGTTTTGACTTGACGTCTTTTGAGTTAATTATGTATGTATGTGAGTGTAACAACTCTGCACGTATATTAAATTAACTACCAATAAACGAACGTATGCACACGATAAGTAAGCATTTTTTAACCGATCTCCGATCTGTGTAACACGCTTGGAAACCATAAGAAAATACTGACAATTTGTAAAAAATGAGCAAAAAAATATGGAAAACTGCGTTCGCAATTCAAATTGAAATATTAATTGAGGCAATTTTGGTTAGTAACGAGGGTAGCTACGTATTTACATTGTTTATGGTCTGTCTATAAAATTTTCTCTGCCAATCGAACCAATTATCCATCTTTTCCATGCAGTTTCTCTTTGTTGTGCGGTATCATGAACCAATGTCCCTTGCACATATATTAAAATTAACCATTCCCGTTGCAATGCCATAAAATTAGATTTCTTTTTTCTTCATGTAGAAAGAATATCAGCATAAGCAAAATGAGGAACTGCCATTAAACAAACACTGGGACCTGTTACATAGTTCCTTAATTATGTAAATTGACCCCTCCAATGATAACACCATATGAAAGTGGTAGCCAGTATTGTGACTAGTTTCGTGACAGGTTCTCTTCCCTCTAGGATATGTCTGCCAAGTTCATATACAGGCCATCTAACTCCTGAGCTTAGCTCATACGATACAGAGATTTTGAGTACCGCCAGGCTATATGACATGCAATAAATTCTTATGCTCTTTGAATTTCTTCTCCAACATGCTCCGATTCAGATGATGGCGCAGATTTCCACTTGAGAAATCGTCGGATACTTACCTTTGCGAATTTTGTTTAAAATTAGGGCCATCAAGATTCGCCCCTTTATCGCTATTTTGCTGTTTGAAGTTGTCATTGAATCAAATCCGAGGAGCATCTTCTTGCCATGATGCACCATTCGACTATTGGTCGCTGTAAAGAAGAAGGATATCAAAATTTCTGTGCAACACCAGAATCTTTTATATTTGGTCAGGTCTCAGAGTTTCATAACGGAAAGAATTGCAATACAGCAGTTGTTCGCTTTTGGTGAGGCTTGCTGAGTTTATAACACTGTACTGTAGCATATCGATGGTCATACATTGACAACACGTAATTGATTTTTTATTATATAAATCGCTGAAAAACGTTCTATCCTCAAAATTATAAAAACTGAAATTAGTATCTACTAAATATGTTGCAGCTGTTTTATTTCGTCCATTTATAATGGATTTTTTTCAATTGGAAAGTGTCAAATGACCATCGATATGAATCGTTTGTTTATGTTTACATTAATTGGTTGTTTATGAGAGGCCTTTTGTCACTTCCTTACCAATGACATTTTTGTCATAAAAATCGATAGCTAATGCATGACTGAGCATTGAAAGATAGAACCAGACATGAGACCAGTCATAACCAAACGATGAATTAACGTTTAATTTGACGAATCGAATTGAATAGGAAAACGATCTGGTCCAAAAACCGGCATTGCGACACCCAGTGGATATTTTGTGCCACAGATCCCTAAATTAAAGCAAGCTCTGTACGACTCTCCGTCAGCACAGAGGATGGAGAAGACCACCGAATACAGAAATTCAGAGTGAAAAAACGCCTTTTACTATTACATAAAACAATAGACTCACAGAGAATGTGTGCTGCTGTCTTATACTCTATCAGGCATAAACGACACAAGGGTGAACGAACATGGTTACTTTTGAACAAAGGATAGTTCAGTCTAAAGTAACCAGCCGTAAATCATTCCTGTTGAAATCTAGGATGCTATTGTATGAAAATGGCTGCATCAATAATTTTTCGTATCTTAAACTCGAAGAAGCAAGCCACACCTCTTGTGCGGTCTAAATATAATTGCCCATGATTATTGGCGTGACAGTCAGGCCCATACGGGGAGCAGCAGAGGCCTTTCTGGCCAACTTAACCGCTACCTCATTTCGGGGATGGTAACTATGGCCAGGTATCCATTAAATGGAAACCTTGTTTCCTATTGCTAACTTTTGTAGTGAGTCAAATCACTCTAAAACAAGCTTAGAACACAATTTCTATGAAAAGCGAGACTTTCGAGCTGCCTATCGGAAAAGGTAGCTGTATGCGCGCCTTTAATGCCCTTAATTAAATTGATGTGAGCACACTTGGTGATTGCCTGTATTTCCGACTGAAATACCGTGGGATATTTGCCCATACGCATAGAGATTTTCACGTTGGGTCCGCAGACGCCAGCGCCAACTATATCATCCGTCTTGGATTCATCAGTATGCCAACGTAAACTTCTGGAATACCCATTAGGTCTGTTTTCCTTCCTCGTACCCTTAAGCAGAATTGTGACATTGAATCTACTATCGAACCTCGGTTTACAATTTATCCTGTCACTAAGCAAGTCTAATAGTTCTCTACAAGATATTGTACTCAGGATCGATGAATACTCGTTGTCAACACAATGAGCAGATCTAAGATCCATCCTACAAGTAGCCATTTCTTTTAATGTTCTTATGAAAATCTGAATGGGAATTAGAGTAATTAAGATCTCAATGGACATGGTTGGATATGTCCTCATTACCCCAGTAGCGAGAAAACATACCAACTTCTGGACCTTGCAAAGCATATATAGACTAAGATTTTCAGCGTTGCCATATGTTTGGAAACACCAATATAGCCGATTGTTGTTCTTCTTCAGACACATATACAAGGATTTGCCTTTGAAAGCATCGAAGTCCTATATCTTGAATACTTAATTGCACTAATCGACCTGATCTTCCTTATATACAGTTTTAGAACCATAAGGATTTCACCGAAAATAAATCCTTTCCACGGCTTAATGTTAGTGCAGTATTTTTATTTAGATATATGCATTTCTGCTAATAATTTGTGAAATCATGGAATCGGCACTCAGCAAATAAGTTGAATAGGAGGAAGGCCAAGGAAAACCGTTTGCGAATCAATCCTTAAAAGGCCGAATTGGTACTTTTTACCGAGCGATACAAAATCGTGGAATTAGGACATCCATACTCTGGAACTCTCGAAAGAGGCTAAATACCTCGGCATAATCCTGAACTCCAAGCTCTCGTGGAAACGTAATGTGAGGGACAGGATGAAGATAGTGCTTTCATCATCCTGTCCACCACATTACGTGTAAAAAAGCCTTTGGGAAAAGCCGTATATCCCACATTGGATGTATACGGCAGTGATAGGACACATTCTTACATACCAACCGCTTGTCTGGTGGAGGCCAGTGGACAAGAATAAATATCTATCTACGCTGGGCAAGGTGCAAAGGACAGCAAGTCTTGCTATTACTAGGGGGTTACTCTGTAGTGCGATGCAAAAGGAAGACTGTTCGCATTTGTATGTTATTGATATTGCAATGCGAAAGCATTTCTTTCGTTTCGTATTACAGATTAACCCCCCTGGTGCAATGAGGTAACTCCTCAGGCTAGTCTAAAGACAATGCATCGCTTAACTTACATTGATGTTTATATCAAATACATATTTGCCAGGTCTGCCCTTAGACTCAGAGATTCAAGCCAAGATAAGACATGACCGTATTGGACATAGCACCATGACAAGCCCTAGGTAGACAAACGGTTTACATGACTCCTGTTATGAACTTTGACAAACCCTTCTCGTTCGAGATCCAGAATAGGGACGACCACACAGACATTGCAGTTTCGGTATTTACGGGCGACTCCAAAACGGACACTGATACTGGATTGTTGGTATTCTCTGAAGTTCTTGACCTTTCGGACTCGCTTAAGGTACCCAATACCTACTCCATATCCCAGGCATGAAGGAATTCAGGGAAACGAAATGGCTGATAAATGCGCAAGAGTTAGGACCAAGCAGCTCCTAACACATGGAAGAAGGTCGCTTGAGCTCCTGGTTAGAGTCACTTCGGGGCACTGTATGTTACAACGTGTACTCTTTCCCCATGATGCTCACCCCAGGAGCTGCTTCGCAGAAGAAGACGAGTCATTCCAACATCTTCTCTGTGACTGCCCGACTGTGCAAGAACGTAGGTTTAGGCATCTAGGCAAACGTGTCTTGCGGGACCAGAACTATCTTAGGGATGCACCACTTTAAGGCCTGTTAATATTTGCTAAAAGTTCTGGGAATACCAGAGATTCGTAAAAATGAGTAGCGTGTAGATAGGCCTCTGGGCACCACAATGGCCCTAATGGCCACCAAGTGTACCCGCTAGCATATGGCCATCCCATTTAACCTGACATAACCTACATGTCAGCGGAACTTATGTATGTCTAAGGGAACCTAAACCACAGTGTCTCACATGAAAATCGTTTATTATAAGTTTTTCCACAGAATCAATGCTTCACATTTGCAAAGGAAAGGCCTTCATCCTTAAACTTTCCAGTTAATGAATGTATGCACAACTTTTGATAAGTCTCAAAAAAATATATTTCGAGTCATTGCACAAACATTTGCACGCTTTAGTTCCATTTCTTTTTGCTAGCGCACAACTTTCAACGGAAATTACAAAAAATATGAGGCTCGCAACATAAACAGTAACCCTCGTAACGTTCACTTAAATGAGAAATACCTTGTAGAAAATATGGACACGCACCTTAAGCAATTCGGTCAATATGAAGGTTTTCCGAACATTATTATTTAACTTGAAAATATAAAAATAACGACCTAGACTATTATTATTTTTTAATTACACAGGACAACAAGTATGCATATGTATGCATTAAAAAATTATTTTTCAGAAAACTAGTAGTAGTTTTTTCTTGGTCATTCACAATAAAGTTCGAAAAAAATCCTGAAAATCTTTTTCCAAATTAAAAAAAAAAATAATATAAAAATGTGCTCAATTGAAGTGAGGAAACACGCTATTCGAAACAGAATGGAACCAATAATACGTGTTAGGTTTACAACTAGAGTCCGACCGAAACCAGTTTTTTGGGGCCGAACCCGAACCGAACCTAATATTCGGCCTAATCTAAAACTTACATAAACTTTTGTAGCATTAACTAATATTGCCACTTTTAAAAGCTTTGAGAATTAAAAACTCATTTATTTTATTAAGATTAGCGGAGTTTAGTGTTTGATGCAAATGGTCTTGCGAAAGTGAAAATGTAAAATACCGTAGCTTTTTTTATGAAATTTGGTGGATTTTGTTGTTAGATTTCTTTAAAAAAAGCTACGATATTTTGCATTTGCACTTTCGCAAGACCATTTGCATCAAATACTGAACTCTGCTAGTATTTTTACATATATACATATATATAGTGCCAGTCAAAATAATAGCACAAATTGCATATATTTTATTCCACCGGTCAAAAATTAAGTTTAAATATACGAGCGTATGACTAACAAAAACTTGGCATCAAAATCGATGCTATACACCAGGCTTTGACATTCGGTTTTAACCGAAACCGCGGTTTTAATGCCTAAGAACCGAAACCGAAAGCCGACAAAGAAACCGTCGGCATCAAAATCGATGCTATACACTAGACGTTGACACTCCGTCTTAACCGAAACGGAAACCACGGTTTTTAACGACTAAAAACCGAAACCGAAAGCCAACAAAGAAACCATCGGTTTTAGATAATTACTTTTACAATTTGTTACACTCATTCTTAAACTAATAAGTACATATCTAAAAATTGTGGTTAAGTTGTTCTGTCAAAAGCTCGCAGATATATTTCCTGCTTTGTCAAGATAACTATAAATTTTGGGAAAATCTTAAAGCAAAAATGTTATTAAAATTTTATTTTCAGACAAATATTTGTTTGAAATTAACTTTTAAATTTAATAAAAAGTTTGTAAGATTCAGTAAATGTTCCATTTTAAGCTTTTATCCGCACTAAAAATAACAATGAAAACCATTTGTATTTTCAGTATATATGTTGTTTGATTTTACAAAATCTTTCAATGGTTCGTTTTCAGTAAAAACAAAAATTGTGTGAATTTATAACTTTTTGTACAGATTTTGGAAAAACATTTTTACACAATTATTTTACCTGATTCAGTAAATAGTTTGTTTGAACTTGGTGTCTCCATTATTGGCTACAATAATCTGACTAAAAATTTTCCTACTTCGGAACGCATGGTTACTCCATTCGGCATCCGACATGGAATTTGTTGGGATAGCCCATCTAGAAATTAGTGATTTAAGGATGAAGGTTGATATTATTCATTGCGAAGTGTCGCGATGCTATCTATGCAAGTTAAATATTTGAAAGTTCAATAAAGTCAATTGAATTTATTTCGTTTTCGAAAACGCAATAAAATCAATTGACTTTTTGCCTTTATGATAGGAAATTAAGTCAATTGCCATTATTTCGTGAATCTAAATTGATTATTAGGCTAAGGTTCGTAACGTTATATTCAGAAAGAATTGGGCATGATTAATATTCCAAGGAACAAGGGAAAAATTAAGATCAACTTAATTTTTCAACGTACAAAGCAGAACAGAGTAGCGCCACTTTCGGAAGCCGCTACACTTCCATCGTCAGTGCTCACGTGTATTTGCTTATCACCACTCGTCAGGTGGCTCTGTTGAATGTGATTTTTAATTCTTATAAATACAACTTTTTCGTGAAAATTGAATACGAGAATTAAATCACTCTCAAGCTCATTATTTTCATTGACCTTATTACCTGTCACCCCTTGGACGGCTTTAGCAATTTTTAATCAATATTAGAGTTTGCTATTTTTCCGATAAAACAAGTTTTTGCGACTGTTCGATATTTCCCCACAGAAAACCAATCGACTCCCAAATACTTTACTGCGTTACATCCAATAAAATAAAACTTTTTCAATTCTTTCTTTTGCTACCGAGAGATAATATTGCTAATTATTAGGAAACATCGTTAAAAATTATTTTAGATACATAAAATGTATCAAATTAAAAAAGGTTTCCATTATTAGTTCATACAGCGCTTAACTATTATTTGAATACTGGATATTGCCACCACTGGAATAATGATAATAAAGTTTGGGCGTTGATTACCCACAAAGTCTGAAATACTGAAATGATTTTCAGTATTTCAGACTTGGAGCAAAATTATCTCTAAGCTACAAAAGAAAGAATGGAAAAAGTTTTATTTTTATGGAAAATATGTGACTTCAAAAGTAACGAAGTAAAATAGCTATTATCAGCAGCGTTGTCAAAATCCAAAAGCCAAAATCCGTATTATGTAGTTTATCTTAATTTTTACTTTGTATTAAATTTGTTTTTATATAATAGTTTTTTTAATATAAGTTTTTACAAAAAAATCGCATAAAAATTTAGCAGAAAATCGCGAAAAGTAGAAATGAAATCGCCAAAAACTATTTCTTGTCAAATTTTCTCATCAAAATTCAAAATCTATTTATGACTATAATTAATAAAGGGTGGGCAAATTTGAGGTTAGGAAATAAATAGGCTGTCAAATGATGAAATGTCAAGAATTGAGCTGTCATCCTTTGGCATTTATTTAGAGAAAACTTGGGAAATTTTAACCATGGAACGCTACACTCTTGAACAACGAATTTTAATTGTGAAAATTTGCTATCAAAATTGTGAACATTTTACTTTATCACATCGTAAAATTCGAGCAGTTTTTCCTCGTAATCAGGCTACTTTAATTCTTGGATGAGTTGAACTTTATAAGCGTGAAGATGAAGATCATTAAGCAAAATGTTGCGCAAAGTGCCTCTGGTGATAGGCAATTGTTGCGAACTACGACGAGTTGGTGTTCAAGGCTCATTCGAACTAATACAGTGAAATTTTCAACCTTTTTGATAATCAATTTTCACAATTAAAATTCATTGTTCAGGAGTGTAGCATTTCATGGTTAAAATTTGCCAAGTTTTCACTAAATAAATGCCAAAGGATAACAGATCAATTCTTGACATTTCATCATTTGACAGCCTATTTACTTCCTAGCCTCAAATTTGCCCACCCTTTATAAGAAAAATCATCAAAATCACTTTGTATTAATTTTTTCCAGACAAGTTTTGTTGTGACTTATTTTCGAAAATACTCTTTCAACAAAGCAATTTTCTTATATTATAAAAATTTTCAAGTTTAATTTTGTTGAAAAATAGCCAACAAATTTATTTATCGCCAAAAAAATCGCCTTGTCGCCAAATCAAAAATGTTGACGCCAAACAAGTTAAAAAATCGCCACGATTGGCGAGAAATCGCCACATCTGACAACCCTGATTATCAGCCGTACGAAACTATCGTTGGCGGGGTAGTATACCCACAAATGGACGTTTTTTGCAAAACCGAAACCGGACCCCACCCGAGCGATTTTAATAGTTTAAAACCCGAAACCACGGTTTTACAATTTTCACGGTTTTTAGCAAACCCTACTAAACACAATAAAGGATTTTTCTCAACAGTATTGAGCTTTCTTCATATTTTGATATTATTTTAAAAAAAAACTATTTTAAAAGACCAATAAACAATTTTAGTACAAAATCACACACGTACATTCGATTTTGAAAAATCGATTTTCGATTGGAATCGAAATTCTTTTACCATTCCCTAGTTTATTCCATTTATTTTGGCAACAAATAGTTATAGTATGTACTATTATTTTAAATTCGGAAAATAATATTTTGATTAACTTCTTTATTTATGTAGAATTAAAAATTTCGGTTTCGGTATACGGCCAACAGTTTGGACTAAACCGAATATCAGTCGAAACCACAATTTTGGCCTAATCCGAAATCGAAAGTCGGACTCTAGTAATTTTAAATAAACTCTGTGCTTTTGCTGAAATTTAATATGATTTCCAACCAATATTGTGACATGTTGATTTTACATTGTTATTTTTCTTTGTGTGTACTTATCACAGCTTCAGTTATGGACATACTCGAACTGTCGAAAGTTGCTTTAAAATAATTGACGGACGGAGTTTATTTCAACAAATTAATTTATGCGCCCAGCACTACATTAACGATGAAGGGCATAAAAATATAAAATTGTTGCTACATGTTGATTAAAGAAAATTGATTTATTGAAAAAATGTATATTTTTTTCAAAAATCTTGTTTTAAAGAATTACAACAAATTGAAGCAGCTTTTCTGACAAAGACTTCAATCAATTCAAGGTTTTTACAAAGAAAACAAAATCAAAATAAATAAACAGTTTAACATTTCGTTTTAATATGTTTCATGCAAATTAAAATGGTCGTTAATATGAAATATATTTAAACGTTAATCAATTTACAACAAAGCAAAATACGTTACAATCGATAGTAGATACAAATTTATAATTTGAGGTCATAATTTACACAATATGTACTAATTTTAACTCTGTGGCATACAAACAATCAGAAAATTGTAAACAAATAATTAAAAATCATTGAAGTTATTGAACTATACATAATAAACTTTGTCGTTTGAATACATTAATAATAACTGAATTTACCATGAAAGTCAACATAAAGAATTTGTTGTTTAGACGAGTCATGTAAATGTAAAATAATTGTCATAATTAATTTTATATTTGCATAGTTACATTACAAGAAGTGTTGCAATGGAAATTGTGTGTACCCTGATTAAGAAACACAAATATTTTATTTTTCAATGTGGGTGCAATGTCTACACAGAAAAAAAATAGACAAGAATTATGTTCACTAACGCCATGTTATTGAAAAAAATATAAATTTAAGTAACATTTGTCATTAACTTAATACAATATTTCGTTGTATGTATTTCTTTCCCATGCCTATTATTTCTTTTCTTTTCATACATAAGTACTTAAAACAAGTTTTATCTCACAAAAAAAAATAACTGGAACATGGCTCAGCTGTAGAGAGCATGCTTTACGTCCGGGAAGCCCGCGTTCGTATCCCAGGCATGTCAACATTTTTTTTATTTATATTTTCTGTCTTGAAATAATTTTGTTATTAATATAGCCGAATTATTTATCACAGGAAATTAAAAAAAACATTATTGAATACCGGGATTTTTGTTATCAAAAACGATACTTGTTTTTTTTCTGTGTAAACATTTTAAGTTACGTCTGTCATTTATTTTTAATTTATTTTATTTATTAGTTAAATGTTACAAAAACATTTTCTAATTATATTGTAACCTAATTTACCAAAGTATTTTGAGCTTAAATTTAAGAAATAAATCTTCATTCACCGGCGTAGCTAGAAAATTTTTCTAGGGTGGGCTAAATCCCTTCAAAAAAGTTAGTTTATTTATATGGACTAGCACAAAACCCAAAAAATAATAAAAATCTGAGTGGTCGTAAGAAATTTAAATTGGGATTTCTTCAAGTATCATACTTGGGGTATAGATGGGTATTTATAAAAAACTACCTTAAACCACTTTTTCAGGTCAATCAGTTGAGATTAAGGCGAAATTGTTAAGCTCAATTTTACGATATCTATGAAACTAATGTTCAGGCTTAAGGATAATTTTTTTGTTGAATTTTGTTTTTTCTTTTTTACTAAATAGGGCTCGCCCTTCTCCAGTTATGCTAATAAATGTCTTACAAGTACCAAATAACTAGATAAATAATTTCATAATTTCTGGTTTTTACATTGAAAATTTTCTGTGTGCAGTACATGTGTTTAACTTAAAAACATTTAGGTCGAGTTTTTGAGATGTTTAAACTTAGTTCAACGTAGTCTGAAACACTGATTTTTTCAGCGAAATGTAATTTTTTTATTATTTCATTAAAGACTAACATTTTAAGCAAAACTAAGCGGTTCCGTCAAAATCTTGTATATAAACTTGGTAATGGCGGCACAAATCTGTTTTCAGATTAACTAAACGTAGTTTAACTGAGATTTCAAAAACTCATCCTTAGTAACAATAAACATAAAATTTATTAGGCGTTAATGAATGGAAAATTATTTTTTAACACATCCCAGGCCAAAAGTTAATTTTGGTCACTTACAGCCTAACCCACGATGTCGATCGACAAATCGATCGATTGACGACAAGTCACTCATTATAGTTCGTTTGAGCGACTCACTAACTATCGACTTGTCGGTCGTCAAGCTTTACGTTGTTCACGTAAAGCATTTACACATTGTCAAATTAACATATTTCCACATTAAAGATTTCACAAATAAAACGCTACTTTGAAAATAAAAATCGCTGAAATCTGAAAAGTGTACCATAAAAAATGCAACTCTATGCTATTTAAACTTACTACATATGTAAAACAAAGCCATACATAAGTATGTATGTTTCAATACTGTGACACAATAAATACATTTGTTTATGTGATTTATAAACATATTTTTGTTGGTACTTACTTTACTAGTTCTTTTCGGCTATAAAACTTCTAATATAATTTTTATTCAACTTTATTGTTATGTATTGTTATTATTATTATTTAACTTTATTTCATTATTATTAATAAATTGATAAAATTGAAACAATTCATTGTTTTACTTTTTTATTTGTCGACATCAACAACACAAGCGACTCATTTTGACATTTATCGTTGCTTGACTTTTCTTAGTGGGTGCCAAATTTGTATGAAAACTATTACGTTGTCGATCGCTTGCATTGTCGATCGACTTGTCGTGCTGAGGGTTTTTACTGGGCCGCAAATCAGCTGTTTGTCGTTGAAAATGCAAGCGAGCGATAGCGGTCAATATCGTGGGTTAGGCTGTTAATGTTTTTCATTGGTTTGCATTTGTCTTTTTTCCTCGCATATTAGAAGCAAAAATAGTTCAAAGTATTTCATCTGGTTAAAAACAGAGTCTTATCATAGAAACTTTGCCGCATTCAGACATCTAATTATATGAAAAAAATAGTTGAAAACGAACGACATGCCTTCAATGACACGTCAATGTAAAATTCCTTGGTTTTTCACCCGAATATACTGAATTTAGAGTTTCATTAACATCTTTTTCCTCTTTTTTTTACTGGGGATGGCGTCATAAGTTTTTCTATAGCAGCTCTATTTTTAAAGATATAAGTATGTAGCATTTGCATGATTTACACCACTGTTTGTATTATCTATCGTCAGCTCCTTACAAAAATAGCTTTTTTTTATTTTTCTAGCACCTCTAGTTTTTGAGATATTCTGCATTTTATGAAAATAAAAAACCTTTAAGAAATTTATTATTTGACATATTGTCACAATTAAAAGCGCCAATGAAATGCATATAGACAATTGCTTAATAACCATCAACAAATAAATTTCATTTAAAATAAAAAAACTACATTTTTCTTTTCTCACGCCATCCAAAAAAATTGTTTTTTAATAATATGAAGTCGCTGATGTTAAATCTTGTCTCAGTTTTTTGATACGTTGTGATTATATTCGAACAATTTTATAATAAAAATTAAAATTTTTCTTTAAAATTGTTATTTTTTATACGATATAATCACTACAAATAAACAGAAACATTTTCTGGACTGTTCATCATACAACCTCTTTTATACGTAGCCATTGCATTACTGACTTGTAAATTGACAAATGTGATATAAGAAACAAGCTTTTTATTTTTGGATGGTATGAGAAAAGAATATTTAAAGTATATTTTTTTATACAATGCACAATATCTCAGAAACTAGAGATGCTAGAAAAACAATAAATCTATTTTCGTAATCAGCGGTCGAAAATACATAAGGATTCAAAAAATTTTAATAAAAAAAAGTTTTAAGGACTAAATCACAAACGCACGATTTTTAACATAATTGCAGTAAGAGTAAGATATCCTGATTACTCATCAATGTGACTCTCCCAAATGAAAGAGACTTTTGTAAAGACTAATAATTCTGAAAAAAATTTAAAGTTTGGAGTAAACTCTGCAAATGCTAAATGTCACTATATCTTTAAAACTAGAGCTGCTAGGGAAAAACTAATGATGACATCGTAATCAACAGATGAAAATACATAAGGATCAGCTATTTTTATTTAAACAACAAAACCACTGTTCCGCTGCGTAATTAATAGACTAAAAATGTTATTTGTTTTTTTTTTTTTGTAAATTCTGGTTCAAAATGACAACAAAATCATACCACTTGTTGTATAAGTTTACCAAGACCCTAGAAGCAGAATATAAGTTAATTGAAGTTTGCCAAAATAAAATATTGGTTTAGTTTTTCTGAAGTTTTTGCTACAATATTTAAAAAACAAATATGGATATTAAAGTTTAGAGTTTTGGCCAAAAAAATTGATCTTTGAGACCATTGACAATGTATAAGAATATATAAAAGCAAGAAGAATAACTTACCATTTAATAATAATTGTGAGTCTTGTTTATTTTGATCTTGATCTTCTTCAATACTAAATTGATTGGTTAAACGAATCTTGCTGGATATACGATCATTACTGGCTGAAGACATATGATGGAGCTTATAATATGAACTGCTTGCACTTTTCGACAATGGTGAATTTCCACCTTCACTAGAACCATGACCATGATGGGAATGGTGATGATGCTGGTGGTGCTGATGGTGGTGTTGGTGCTGATGATGTTGATGTTGTTGTTCATCATGTTCTTCTTGATTTATTTGATTGTTTGATGAATCTTGTGGTAGAATATTTTTAGAAAATACATAATTATCTTCTCTACCTTCCTGAGTTGGAGTTTCAAGTGCTTCGCATTTGGCTGGCTTAAATGACGATGAAGTAGTTTGATCCAGTGTGATTCGGGTGGTGGGTGCATTCCACCATTGCAATTTTGCCATGTTAGTTTTGTTGTTATAATGTTTTGAATTATCTGTTGCAGCTGCTGCCATAGCATGCACTACAGAGGCATTATCTATTGTTTCCATTTCGGAGTTAAAGTTTGAGTCTACAATATCATTTTTGTTATAACCATTTGGTATAGCAGATGATACGGATGAGGCTGGCGGTGCAATTTTTTCATTGACACCCTCTTTAAGGGGAGTATATTTTTGCATTTTAAATTTTGTTTACTTTTCAATGTGCGTTTCACTAAGTTGATTTCAAAAAAAAAATTTTTTTGTTTCTTTTTCTTTTTTCTTCTTATTTGGTTTTTATATTTCTTTTATTTTTTATGTTATAAAAGTTTTACTCATTGGGTTTCTTTTTTCTTTTTCTTGTAAATTCTTTATTAAATGTTTTTTAAAGATTTTTTTTCAATTTTGTTTATTCAATGTTTTTGGTTTTTTCGTTTATTTGTTTTATTTTCTTTTTTTCTTACTTATTTATTTATTTGTTTATTTATTTGATCCTATATTATGGCATCATGTTCATCGTATAGTAGTAGATAATGTCAGCTCCGCAGTTTCTTAGCTCCTGTAGCATCCCGTACATGAGCAATGTGGCAAATTCGGCTCATATTGTTTTCACTACTGTCAGTACTTTCATATTCTATTTGCTTAATAGAAATTAACAATTTTCTTGGTTGACTGAGTTCCATTTTGAAAAAAGATCACAATGTAAATACCAACAATAAGTGAATCGATCTATTTGTCTAATCATCAATAAACAACCAGTGTTACATACAATTTAAGTATTTAAAAAATCTACTGAGAAATTTAATATTTTGTTTTTCTCTCTGCCGCCAAAATCCAGATTTTTCTTTCTAGGTTTTAGTTTTTCGTATATTATTTCAATAATGATATTTTATTGCCGTTTTCGGTGTTTTCAATTGTAAAAAATAAGGAAAAACACTTCAAGTACACATTAGGAAGGTCTTTAACGATTGCGAGTACGAGTTTTTAAACGTCTTCTTTTGAATTGATGCTGTTGTAGTTGTTTGAGTGGAGCAAAATTTAATATCTTCTCCTGTAGTTGGTGGAGCCCTTGAGAGAATGGTTTATAAATGTTTTTATAATTGACTTTATTATTAAGATAATTTAAGTATAAATAATATTCCTGTCATTTATCACATTGGCTCGATGATATCAATCATCCAAAACGGAGGATTTGGAATTGTCTATCAAAGCGGATATGAGGCTGATGTTTTCCATTCAAATGCCGATGAGGATCGGCATTTGCATCAGGATCAGGTCCTCCTCCGCCGCTACGTTTTTCAAAATAGAATTGTTCTATGTATTCTTTTTGTAGCAATACCAATGATATATTGGACACAACAATGCCGTGTACTATAGGAACTGTATTTCGGTAGGCTTTTGCAACTTTATAGCTACGATATCGTGGCGATGATGACGATGAGGAAGTTGATGCTCTTGCTGCTGCTACTGCTGCTGCGGGCGCTGACGTTGCACTATAACGATGGCGTCTTCGTTGTTTTCTGCTTAGCTTTGATTGTTTGGAAACACTTTGAACTGAATGCATTACGTTTGGAAACACTGTCGTGACAAATAAATTTAAAGGGCGTTTTATGAAGCGCACTTTTAATAAAAAATTTTACTTTTTAAAAATTACACTTTTCAATGTTATTTATAGTTTTAAACGGTTTTCTTTTTTCTCTTTATAGTTAGTAAACTGTTTGCTTTTTTCTTTTATTTTTCAAAAATCTTGTAAAGTTTTATTTAAAAAGTTATTCCTTTCAGCACTTAAATTTTCTTTTAGTTTCTTATTAAGTTTGTGTGTGTGTCTTGGATTTTTTAGATTGTTTTTAATTTCTAACAAAATTTTTTCAAATTTTTACAATTACTTAACGATAATTGTTCTATAATTTGCTGAATATAATATAAGTTTTTTGATAAATTTTTAATTAAACTATTGCTAAATAATGGCTTGTTAAATTTACTACTAATAATGGCTGATGTAGTACAATTATTCTTTAATATAGAATTAATGAATTTTATTTTTTGTTTCTCATACACACTTTGAAAAATCTTCATATTCATTTCGCACAATTTTCTTTACACATTCAACACACAATTTAGCTTTTCATTTGTCTTGATATTTTTTGTTTTCCCGAAGTTGTTTTTTTTTTAATTTTAGTACTCGTTTTCACTAACGCATATTACACTCACAAATTTGTGGATTTTTATTAAACAATTATTTAAATTATTTTTATTTCAAATGAAATAATAAAAATCTGCATGCACATTGATGTCGACGAATAGTTGAGAAGAGAATACAAAGCGAACTCTTCAATGTGGGATGGTTGTAGAAAATCTGTAAGCAAAAATTGAAAAAGAACAAGCATTAGACATAAAACAAATGTGATTTGAGTTGAAAAAGAAAGAAAAATCTTTAAAAAAATCAATAAGAACTATTTAATCTACAACATTCTTCATAGTACGACGATGTCGATGATGACGACAACGACAACGATGTTGCTGTTGATGGCAATGTTGGTGTACACGCATTTTTAAACAAATTTGTGTAGAGTTTGCGCAATATATCACATGATTTAAGTTGACATTTGAACAGGGTGTAACAATTGAAAACTTATTGGAACCACAATCTACATACTAATAGACATACAGATGATGAAAAGTTCAAAGTTCTCCTGGAAAATTTTTAAACAAACGGAATTCATCACAATAAACAAACAATAAATGAAATTGGATCTTATTCATACAACTTGTTACTCAATATCATTTATGGGGTACTTCTATTCAATTCAAAATTTGGCATTTAGATTGTAAGAACTTTCTTAGTTGTATGTCGTTTTTAATTATATTTGAACAATTTTTTATGAGTTTGTGTGCTATTGTGGACCATTATGATTTCACAATCAAGTTCAAAAATTTCCGATATTTTCTTTAATTAACAAAGTCAAATTTTAGCAATTCTTTTTCGAATCTGTATTAGGTATAAAAAATGATTTTTAATTATTGTGTTAATGCTTAAAAAAAGACCGGAAAACATAGTATATTAGGCCAGCTGGATGGTTGCGTATTTTCTGTGTCGCCAAGAACGTCACCAGCACCCACGTCTTTTCACACTAGCGACTATTTAACAGTACAATCTATAGAAATAGAATACATGAGATATATGGGTCATTCTCATTCCAAACGTACATTTTGTGTGTTTTTTTGTTTGTTTACCAATGTAACTAATATATATGTATATGAGAAGATAGGATTTTTATTTTATATTAATGGTTTCTGAAATAAAATTATATTATTCGATTTTTTAACATTTTTGTGTAATGAGCGTTACATTCGCCTTCGCGGGTGTTCTGGGAATGATTTGTGCGAAAAAATACACCACAAAAATTAGTATAGGGTTTGAATGCACTATACATCTACTCTCTAAACACAAAAAATTATAATAATCGCATGACGAAATTAAAAGTAATGACCACCTTTTCAATTCTAGCTTGAGTTAACATGGAAAAAATAAAAAAAAGTTATGTTTTAAAATAATTCTCTACAAACATTTATACATAAGCAAAAAGTAGGCTAACTCTTCTTTCAAATAAGTCTTATTTTAATAAAAAACGACCAACAACGTGAAAAGTTATGTCAATTTCAAATAATTTCTTGGTAGCAAAGTACGACCGACCTATCTAATACATTCTTCTAAAATATAACAACCCACAGTGAGAAAGAAGCAAAACCCACAAATTTTGTAAACAGAAACAGAAAATGCTTCTTACATCGTTTCTACCCTTCAGATGCTGTTAACTTTTTTTAACGTCCTAAAATTTATAGATAAATTATATTTAAAAAATTTTTTACGTAACGCTCAATACATTTTTATACGAATTCAATATTTTTTTTCATAACATATACTTTGTTTTAAATTCAATAAAATTCAGATGTACAATCTTCGATGTATTTTAACATAACCTCCTTTGGTATTCACTAAAATTGTCAATAATATTAAAAAAATATGGATAACACTCAATACATTTGTTTGGATACAAACTATGATTGATTGATGAAACATTTTGCACTATAGTACTATTTAGCAAAGTTCACAAAAGTTATAAATATTTAGAAGTACAAACCTACGCTGTTATTTTAGTGTATGTTGTTAATGCAATTTTAATAGTTAAGTTGAGTAATAAAGCGTAATAAAAACTCGTGGCGCTCAATACACATGACTGCGGACACCAAAAATTTAAAAAAAAATTATATCTATTTTTTTTAAAAAATTTGATATATGAAATAAGAGAACCAAATGCAAATATACTAAAACCGTTATAAATTTAATCACGTTTTTGAAATATTTATAGTTTCTTCATGTAGAAAATCAACACCATGCATTCATTACGGACCACGGCCATTTTGTATGAAGAGGGAAAAAACAGTATTTTTGTTTTTCCTTTTTAAATCATAATGGATTGTCTTACACAAAATAAAACTTATGTACATTTATTTACAATCTATTAAATCATGCTAAAGTAGTTTTCATTTTTAAATTTACGCTTTTATTTTCTGAAATATTTTACTATACTTTCAACGGACACGAAAAAAGCCTTTGAAATTAGAATAACCCATATATGTATGTACATTAGAGCGAATCGACTTGTATGAAGATGAAAAACATGTTTTTGTTACCCCTCTCAAATTAAAGACAGGGCTTTTTAATGATGTTTCCTAAAACATTTGAGGGGTCTAGCGATGACCACCCGTGAGCTGGACCGTATCTAAAAAAAGGTATATATTGGTAGTTTTTTGCATATTTTCGCAAGACAACATATAAAAAAATTACATCATTTTCTCCCAAGACAACATATAAAAAAATTACATCGTTTGAAAGGTCTTTTCAAACTGCGCCCAATGTTGTATTAAACTTTATTATGCATGCGTTTATTCAGCAATGCGTTTGTACATCAAAGGGACATATGTATGTAATTTTAAATGCTAACTGCATAGATTAATTCTTTTACATTAATTGTCTTATCTTTATTAATTAGTTAGTTCGCCTAAGTATTTATTGATAACACATTTCTATAGAATTTTCTTTTAGACAACCGGAAATAAATGAATCATGCTATTTATCTACAAAAAGCTAAAGAAAATTTTGTAAATCACATGTTTTTATTTGTAAAGGTACGAGACCTTGGCGCGTTAAAGCTTACAATGCTAACACATATAAATACAATGTGGGAAATAATTATTCATACAAAAGCTTTTTTACATAGTTTTTGAATAATCAACATTGGAAGCTTTATTTGTGGACTCCTTTAGTCAATGAAATTTTCAAAACAGTCCGAAATAATCAATATTATAAAGGGTGTCCTAGTAAGAACGCTCTTTTTAATTTTAACATAAAAACAGGTAAGTATTTTTTGAGATAGTTATGATTTTTTTTATTGGATTGTAAAGAAGACATGTTCCGATTAAGTATGGAATAAATATCTGGCAAATGGCCCCACGGTTCTGATTGCAGGCCATTACTCTTTTCATGAAATTTTCCATGTTTTCGGGTTTTCGGCTACACTCTCGTTTACAGCAGCAATGTTTTCAAGAAGAGACTGACCGGTACGTTGACGCACAGAAGTGTTACTTACCATAATCGACCCAATTCAATTTTTTTGAACACACTTCGAATGGTTGACATAACTTTTTGTAATAAGTTTTCACAGTTATAACGCGTGGTTCGTAAAACGTTCCATTTTTAGCAATAGGAATAAACATATCGTCGCTCGCATGACCAACTAACGGAACTGACATTTACAAAATTTTACAGGAGAGCAGTTTTAATATTTTTGACCCTTTATTCCATTGTCCCTGTCGAAAGGTATGCATGATATTTTCAGTCTGCTTTTCTAATTATGTACTCTGACGTCTACTCTTCAATATTATTATGGCAAAATGGTATTATATTGGATTTTAATGCGATTTTTTGATTCCAAAATCAGCAGATACGTTGAAAATATTATGGCGTTTTCTGAGATAACGGTACTATATACAATCACATAATTTACACACAAGATGCGACATGCCTAAAGAAGTCCCATAGTGGTCCTAACTCAGTTTAGGAAAAAATGTCAGTTCCGTTAGTTGGTCATGCGAGCGACGATATGTGACAACTGCCAAATTTCAGAGTTGCCACTTGCACAAAAAAATTAACAGTAAATTTAAAAAGTACGTTTTTATTAAGACACCCTATATAATAGGGGGACCTTAGTAAAATAACTATGAAACCCGTTTAAGGTGATTTAAGAGACTACGATTCTCACTTATACTAATAATGGTTTTAATAAAAAAATTTAATGAAAATATATTCAGGTATGTGATGGAAATCGATTTTGAAAACAAAGGACTTTTAAAGGTAATTTTTAATACATTTTCCATCCAATTTTTATAATTTTTGTGATAAAATTATATTTAACAAAGAAATATTTTTATAATATTTGTGGTAAAGTTATTTTTAATAAAGAAATATTGTTAAAAAGCACCTTTCAAAATGAGTTCCTTTTCGAAATCGATTTCCATCACATACCTGATTAATTCATTGTCATTTTTGTCCTTAACCTACCTAGGATTTTTTAGTTTTTCTAAAGCATTTTCTTCTCATTATCGGCCAAAAAGATTATACAAAGATTTGGTAAAAACTAAATCTTATCAGTATTTAAAACGTAATTGTTTTAATTGTCACACCGTGTTCATACATATGTACATAACTATGTATAATATCAAGGTCTTATATTCAAATAGTGCTATCTGCAAAATCACAACTTTAAAGGAGAAAGAAAAAACTTTTTTTGCATTTCCTCTAAGAGTAATTCTTCTTCTTCTTCTTTCATCCTTCTCTCCCGTTGGAGCATAGGGCCTCTACTATTTTTCTGTATCTCACTCTATTATTGGCACCATGAATATCGTTCCAGATGTAGTTTGCTGCGAGAAGTTCATCATATCTTGTTCTGCGCCATGTTTTTGTAGGGACGCCAGAGCGTCAGCTACCCTGTGGATTTCAGCTTAGGGCTTGACGGGCAATGTTTTCGCTGGGTTGTCTTAGTATGTGAACAATCCAACGCTATTTACGTTCTCTCATTTGGTTGGGAACTCGTTTTTGGCCAGTTCTACTCCATAAGTCGATGGTGCTGATACGGTTGGGTCACCATATACCAATAATATTTAGCAGACATTTATTAGTAAATGTCTGTAAGCAGTTGTCAATATCTTTCGTACTTTTCTGTGTTTCGCAGGCATAATACAAAACAGATTAGTTTGCTGTTGGTAGATAATTGACTATATCGCCATATACTATTTAAAATTCCAAATGTCACCTTAGCTTTGTTTATGCGACTTGTTACGTCTTCATCCGCTCCGCTCTTATTTCCAGCAATGCTTCCAAGGTAGTTGAAGTTTTGGACATTCTCAATACGATCATCGCCTATGTATAAACTTGGATGTTGTAAAGAAGTGTACTTTTGTTTTTGTTCGAGTCCAGCGGCATTTATAGTCAGTTCTGAGAGGTTTTTCTGCAGGTCACTTAGCCTTTGGCTAAGTAAGCATATGTTGTCCGCATATTCGACATCTTCAAGGTGATTAAATGCATTCCACTGAATACCTTTATCTCCCCGTATAGTGCATCTCAATACTTCGTTCAGAATTAAGACAAAGAGAAGTGGAGATAATATGCAACCTTGCCTTACTCCTGTTGCGATCTCAAGAACAACGGAATCTATTGTTCATTGGTTTAAATATGTTTGTAATCTTTGTAGGCATTCCTCTCTTCTTTAGGGTGGACCACAGGAAGGATATATTCACACTATCGAATGCTTTCTTGAAGTCCATAAACGCTGCATACACTGGTGTTTGGAACTCATTACATTGCTCAAATACCAGTCTTATGGTGTTTATAAGATACACGCAAGAACGATTTTCTCGGAATCCAAATTGGTTTTCACGGCAGGTATTTAGAACTGCATCTGATACGCGGGTAAGAATTATCTTACTTAAAGTTTGCTAGGTATCGGTAGAGGAGTTATACCACGATAATTGTTGCAGTCATGGGGATTGCCTTTTTTGGGAATTTTTACAAGGAGTCCTTCATTCCAAGATGATGGCAGGGTCTCCTCAATCCACATTTTTCGTAAGAGTGGGAGCCATACTGAGACAGCAATTCAGCATCACACGTAAGAGCTTCAGCAGTAATACTGTCATTTCCTGGAGCTTTCCCATTTTCAGACTTTTTATGTCCTTTAATATTTCTGTTTTATTGGGTACAGTAGTTTTTATTCATTGGAATGTCAGAGTCACGTGTATCACGGTGTTGCTCATTTACCGGTAGGAGTCCAATCGGGTTATTTAGGGTTTTGCTTAAAATGTTCAGTCTAGATGTTTGTTTATCCGCGGCACTTATAATTTTACTATCTGCATCCTTGACGGAAGAACTACTATAAGTTCGTTTTCTGATATATTTCTTGTTATTTCATATAATTTTTTGATATCTCCAATTCTCGCGGCATCTTTGGCTAGTCCGGCCTGACAATCTAATCATTGCCTTTTATCATTCCTGGCGGACTTCTTTATTTGTTTTGATAGGGCTTAGTAACTTAACCGTAACTCTATCCGCTCATTTTCTGTGGCGTTGTTACTTAATTGCTTTAATTTCAATTCTTTTCATTCTTCAATCATCGACCATGTTGGGTCTGACAACCATTCTTTGCACTTTCCATTCTTATAACCCAAAATAACTTAGCTTACATATTCGCAATCACTTACGACGATTCGTTAACACCTAAATTACTTTCATTAGTGTGGATATATGGGAGTTTGCTTCTAATCGCTTGCACGATGTGTTTCAGATTGGAACTTACGTTAGTTTAGGTTGGGCAGGCTGCCGGTTTTTAAAAACCGGCCCACTTGGGTCCTTTGGTCCCTTTGTGATGCCTGGGATGGATAGGAAGGAAATTTAAGAAGGTGCCCTTCCTATCCCAGAGGTTGGGTCGGTGTTAAATCAACCCGAGTAACGTATGAATGAATGATGCCCTATTCCGAAATAGTGCTGGACATCGACAGAGGAGGTGCTTGATATTCTCTTCCTCCTCCTTGTTTTGACAGCCTCTGCAGAAGTCGTTAAAGGGAAGATTTAATCATCTAATTGTCCATCTGGTTTGCGCTTCTCCAAATAGTTGGTGCTGAATTCGTATTTTGCAGCTTTTTAGTGGGACACCTACTAACCAGTCGATGTCCCTTTCCTGTAGGCGGGCGCCAGCCTTGGCTAGACTGTCCGGAATAGTATTACCGGGCACCCCAGCGTGGCCCGCTACCCAGAAGAGCCCTCGGTTAGTATGTCTCGCCATCTCATTCAGGGATGCTCAGCATTCTTTACCCAATTCCGATGTTGTGTAAATGCCAGATAGAGCATTTAGTGCAGCCTTACTATCGGTACAGATTCGGATGTCTGGATCGAATACCCTATAGTACCTTAACCAGTTGGCCGCTCTTTTGATTGCCGATATTTCAGCCTGAGTGATGCTACATTGATATGGTAGCCTAAAGTTTATCATACGTTGTACGTGTGGGATGTAGATGGCCCCGCCTTCTCCAATGCCCGACTTGGATCCGTGGGTGTAGATCTCGAGCACATCCTCATATTGCTGTGTGTAATTTGTCTCAGAAGATGTGCCCGAGAAGTCCACCACGAATCTTTTGTCGGGCAGCAGAGCAGGTGAGCAATAGTCAGCGTGGTCGGGAAGATCTAAGATTTGCCCTAATATCATCGCATGGCCTACGTTACCCCGCTTCCATGCACCTGAGGCAGTTGTTTGATCATGAGGGCGGCAGGAAGCCACTGCAATATGGTGAATAGTGCTTTGGATCAAGGCAAATTCATACCAGGTAATCTCACTAAAAAAACTAGTACAACATGTAACAAAAACCACAAGCATTTTGTTTTTGTAAAATAATTGTTCGTACTCAAACTCACAAAGCAAATAGTGTATTTTGACATCCGACCATGAAGAAAATGCAAGAAAAAAAGTTAACAGCTGTGTTTACAAGTTCTCCTGTAGTGAATCCGCCTTGGTTTTGGATGGAGTGATGCAAATCATATGTTTGAAGAACCTTTTCAATTATATTAGAGTATGTGACGTTATTTAAGGAAGTCCACCAGATGACAGCCCCATACAATAGTATGGGGCAGTCTTATCGAATATTCTTAACGCTTTTGCAACTCTCGAGTTTAATGCAGCTATTTTGATTCTTATCGTGCATACAACGAGATAATTATCGCCACAATCTCCACGCCACGTCTCGCTCGTACATCTAATAACGATGAACGCCATTTATAGTTAATTAAAACGTGATCGATTTGGTTCACAGTTATACCATCAGAAGACTTCAACGTTAAATTGTGATTAATCTTATGTGGAAACAGCGTGCCAATCTTATGTGGAAACAGTGTGCCAATCTTATGTGGAAACAGCGTGCCACCTATAACTACGCTTCTTCACAACAGGATTCCAAAATTCTTCTAACATTGTCGTTTCTATCACCAACTCCGTGTGAGCCCATAAATCGTCCTACTCTACAATTTTCGCTGTCAACTTTCGCATTTAAATCACCAAGAATTAGTGTGATATCACCTCTGCGAACATGTATTTTAAAGCAAGTGTTTAATTGTTCATAGAACTCGTCTTTGACTTCTTCGGACTGAGTCTCTGTAGGCGCATAACAATTAAATATAAACCATTTTACGTGCTCTTGTTTTGATCGTGATAACAATAATTCTTTCGTTTATAGGATGTCAGTCAATCAGTCAAGTGTAATAACTAAACTTTATTTCACAATGTTATTTAAAAACGAAGTCTAAATCATATGTATATTAATTTTTTATCAATTCCTGATATTCGCGCCTATTTATGTTTGATAGCATAAGCAGATAGCGCTATTTGAGCGGTTAAAAAAACTTCATAACTGCCACAGAGTTACTTCTAGAGGGAAAAAATGTAGGACAGACCCCAATAAAAATTCCTTCCTAAATTTTTTTCTGAATATACCTGTTAGAAAAAAAAATTTGGAAAAGAAAAATTAAGTGGGGTTAGTCATACATTTGATTTGTCTAGGGGCATCATTGGCGCTTCAGGGGCCAAATTTAACAATTTTATTAAACCACCATATTTGTATGGGAGTTCCCAACGGCAGGGAAATCATTTTGTTGGTTGATCCCGAATTACAATGTATATATGTATGTATTTACGTATATTTGATAACAACAAATCCTATTATTTTGTCTATACCTACTTGAATATGTTTATGCAGATAACACTTTTTGTTTACTAACAAAACAACAGGTTACATCGAAAGAAATTTAATTATTTTGGCTTGAGTTCGGTTTTAATTTATTTTTCAATTAAATTATATATATTTTTTAGAGATAAATGTGAAGCATGTAGACAAAGAAAAATTTGACTGCACGGAGGGTTGAACTGACATGTTTCGATAGCTCCCGCTTATCTCTTCAGAGTTCAGGGTTTAACAATTAAGTTAAGAGTTTTAGTCGAACTGTATAGGTTTATATCCAAAGAAATTTAATTATTTTGGCTTGAGTTCGGTTTTAATTTATATAATGAATACATTTTCGAGAAAAGTGCAGATACCACTATTTGAATATAAGCCCTCGATATATACGTCGTACATAAATAATAATTTGTCTAAACTTAAAAAAAAATAACTGTAGCCGCAATTTATTGCCCCCTCTTTATAATATCTTAGCTTCAGAATTATCTATTTAGTTATGTATGTGCACATGTATGGTATCATTTTACTATTTCATGGCTAAATGACATGACAACACATTAATTTTTGAAGAAAATATTTTAAAATAAAATTCTATATTCGTCTACGTCGTATATTAGATACCCTCCACAAAAATTCCTGACATTTTCGTCTAAACTGTATTAGGGACTCTTTACATATCAATATAACAACTCATATCACATTTGGAGATTGGACATCAATAATTAATTTACTTATTTGGAATGCCTTGTTTTTAACTGACTCTCTACTCAGTTTTAGAATTTATTTGAAAAAATTTTTTTCGAAAACTTTTGTTTTCGAAAATTCACGGAAGCTAAATTAGGTCAATGTGTTTCGAATGCCGTTGGTACCGATCGGTTAAGCCATTTTTAAGTTATGAGCATTGGCGTAGTTAGAAAAGTTTTTGTGGGGGTGGGGGGTAAAGCCCACATTAGTCCTTAAAGTTCATTCATACCCAAAGTTACTTAATTAGTTTGGCTTAAGTTCATTTTTAATTTAATCTTTCGATCAAATTATTTTTATTTAAGAAAGAAATTCTAAAGCATGTAAGTATTGAACATTCAAAGAAAAATTTGGCTGTACGGAAGGTTGAACTGACAGCTGTTTCGTGACCACCAAGTCTACTCATCAGAGTCCTTTACCCACACTACCACTGACAGTGGCAACCACACTGTAGCGAAAATTCTACTAATATTAGTAAGCTCAATTAGCAGACTGTCGCCATCTTGTGGTGAGTCGCACCTTATTGAACTTATCCTAAATGTTCGGAACTTCACTAACTGTCTTCTCTTAGCATGTTCAACTATTTTAAGCTTTTTTATCATCGATATTCTCAATGTTCATTCATATTATCAAAATTGCTCTAATATTAATTAAGTTATGAGGTTTAGTCGAACTGTATGTGTTTATATCCAAAGAAATTTAATTATCGGCTTGAGTTCAGTTTTAATTTATTTTTTTTTCAATTAAATTCTATTTTTTTATTTAGAGATAAATGTGAAGCATGTAGACAAAGAAAATTTTGACTGTACGGAGTGTTGAACTGACATGTTTCGATAGCTCCCGCTTATCTCTTCAGAGTTCTGTACCGCTTAGACCACTCGACCAAAGTCGGTGGTTTGCAATCAAGAGTTGAATATCATCTACCTTTAATAAATTCATACTGTTACTCTTAGAGCTGTATTTCATTTGATAGTTATTGATATTCACTTTTTTCCTATGACTTGTGTTAAGCTTCTTGTTATTTCTCTATTCTAGTATGAATTATCTATCAATGATAATTACAAGTACTAGTGTGTGAATGTTTGTTTGTTCAGTTTATTTTCAACATGTAGATCCTTTTGCTAGGTACCTTTAGAGTTTAAAAATTAAGTTGTGAGGTTTAGCCGAACTATATGGGCTTGAGTTCAGTTTTAATTTAATTTTTCAATTTTACTCTAATATATATTTTGAATTTCTAATGGCATAGAGTAATTCTAGGGGTGGCTTAGCTTTTCTGCTCGAAAAAATATAAGTTAGAAATAACTTTTATTTCTGCTCGAAAAAATAGAAATCAGAAAATAAGTGTTATTTTCGCTCATAAAAAGAATCAGAAAAATAAAAATCACAACGGATCTGGGATATATGCATTGTTGACGACGGTCAAGATGGTGTACGTGAATCTTATCTCCGACACTTTCTTCTGTGTGCCCTTTTTTTGTTTAAAAATTCAAAAATGACAGTTATCTTTATCTCTGATTAATATATCGTCATGATTTCAAAAAAGCCCTAAGTTACAAAAAAATTCGAAACCGACTTTTTGATTGACCAAAAGAAATGTTATTACTTTTATTAGTTTTACTTCTCTATTCCTCAATGTAAAATTAGTATTATAAGTATTCATGGCCTGTTCATGGGTTAATTTTTCATGTTAAAGTTTTTTCTTCTACTCTTGTAAAATTACTTCAATGTAACTTATGGCTTTTATGAATTCATATGACGATATATAAATCCTTCGACGTATCAAAAGCAAAAACACATGACAATTGAAACCGTTATACCGTGAAAATTGAGGTATAGATGTATTATAACAGTAGTAATTTTCTCACTTTTTAGGGGGTGTTCACATAACGCTTTTAGTTAGGTACATATATTATTTTATTGATTATTTTATTAATTACTTACTTGGCCTTGATGCCATATGTATTAAATACTTTGAGTAAATAATATACATTGCCTAGGATCCAGAATGAGAATAAGGATATACTATCATTCTCGTTCCAGGATCATGGGCAATGTTTATTTTATTTATTCAAAGTACATATCGCGACCTTAGTATTGTGTTGGCCCATATGCCAAAAAGTCGGAATGGAGAAAAACAACAAAGAAGATTTACATAAAGTTTTCTCAAAATATATCCGATAGAATTTTTTTGTATTCTCACCACTGCTTCCGGCATATGTTTGGAAGAACAATGGACGTTTTTGTGAACTTTCATCAATCCGATTGGAAATTAAAATTTTTTTATTGAAAGTAAATTATCTTGTTGTGTGTTCCAGTAGCCACTTCTTTATTTTATTTCTAAAAAGGAGCTTTTGTCGCTCCATGTGTATACTAACTGCTGTGTATTGAGTAACTTGTTATTGAGATGAAATTTTCTATTTTTTATGGAAAATAAGCGTATAAATGTTATTAGAAAAGATATTTACATTGAATAAAAAGTTAATATTGATGAAACTTTGTATTTTACTTGATTTCTGATTTTTATTTTTTTTATTTAAAAAAAATGTATCAAAAATGATTATATCGAGCACAATGAATGCTTGATATCTCAAAAACCAGGAACAATTTCGCGAAACAGTTTTTGGATTCTGAAAAGAGGGTATTAAAAAAAAATATTATATATACCTACCCCATACTTAACTAATTTTTTTTTTAATAGTCGGTGGGCCAAAACAATACTAAAGTCGCGATATGTCAATAAAATAATATACCTAACTACTCCAACGAAACAAAGAAAGTCAAAACTTATTTTTCCATACTATGCTCAAAACTAGAGATGAGCGATTTTTAAAGAACATCGTGAACAGTGAACGTGATTCAAAAATCAGTGTTAAGGCAGAATTAGTTTGTACGTGCTGTTCTGTTCTGAATCAGCTGTTTCGTTTCTGTTCAATTGAAAATCTGTATGAGTGGTTTGTTGTTCCTTTTTCGTTCTGTTCTGTTGCGGACAAAACTGTAGAAAATAGAATTCAACGTTAAGTGACAGCCAACAGTGCGTATGTATTAGTTTTTGTGGTGTTTGTGGTTTGTGGTTTTGTGGCTTTGTGTTTATTTCACATTTTTTCACAAAACTTTATTTTCACAATTTCAATTTATTTGTTTTGATTACTTTTTGCTTTTAAAAACAGCTGATTCCATTCACAGAACAAGTAATTACAAAATATTTTCTACAGAACGTCACAGCACAGAACAGCAACAGAAAGTCAAGACTAATGAAGCCTTTACTTAAAACTGTGACTGTGATCACTGTTTTCAGTTCTCTTATAGCAATGTAATTATTAAATACACACATGCATCTCTACAATAAAAACGTTGTTCTCAAGGCATATTCATTACAGGTACCACCTTAACTAAAACAAATACAACACCAAAAAACACATGTATTTTGTTGGTAGAAATACCCCAGAAATATGTCAAATCCATTATCTGTGAGTCGCACACATTCATAAGCTCTCTCAAATTTACTAACTTATGAACGTTGTTGATAGAAAACTCCCCGGCATATGTCAAAATTTATTGTCTGTGTGACGCACACATTCTCAAATTTACTAAAACAGCTGTTCTTGTAGTGGTACCTGTTCAATGTACCTTGGTTGTTCTTTAATATATAAAGGCAGATTTAAATACTCCTTAAAATATACTTAAAATTTTAAAAAGAAATACTAATAAGGAAGACGAGAACACAATAGATAGCAACACTATTCGTTTATTGTGAAATATCATAATTTTCTATGTAACAAGCAAACCAGGATCCCCTGTAATGTTGTTGCGTACCCCCAGGGGTAACCGGGCCCCTATTTGAGAACCCTTATTCTAAAAAAGGCTATGAAACATTTGATAAAATATTTTTATTTTGACATTTTTTATACACCTGCATAAGCGTTTCGGAAAGTAATATGGATAACTAGAAAATATGGGTTGCCAATTGCAGTTTACTTTTTAGTGGGGTTTTTTGCCACCATAATAGTCCTATGCAGTCCTATGTTCCTAACAGGAACGACGGGAATTTATTATTATTAATAGTCCTACAAGACATTTAATGTTTTTTTTTTGTTTTCTTCATACATACAAAAGAGGACCACTCTATTCTCCAGATTTTTAATGCACACACATACTAAAGCCGCATTTTTCGAAACTATAAAATTTCAAAGAAAATACATGATCTGCTCACTATAGAAAACAGTATATACATACATACGTATGCATTTATGTACTAAGTCCATAATTAATATATAAATGAATAATATGTAGTAATATAGGCATGGTACTATACCATGTACATACATAAATAATTTGTTGTTTTAGAAATTTTTTAAATTCCATATAATATATAATATACTGGTAAGAAAACACTGAATCTTTCTCTATGGCAAAAATAAAGCAAAGTTGCAAGACTCTACTAATTAGTTAGCGTTCAATGCATTTAACATGCATTAATTTCTTACTTTTTAGCTGCGGTCGACAATTACACAATGATTTGCAATCATTATGGGCCGTTTAGCGGGAGCTATGGGTACATAGTACACAACTGGAACATGTGGGAATGATTCATGTTAGCTATCAAAAATATGATATAAAAAAATATATGCTTGCATTTTCTTCTCTATATGTATGGTATGAAAATTTATCCATCCGGGCAAAAATAGTTATGGCGGTGGTGCCTTTATCTTTTGACATTACATATATACATAGTTTCTTTATCACTCGCAAACAATGAAATTTCATGAAATACTTTGATTCATTTATATATCTACAAAGCTTATGATTTACCTTTTCTTCCTGGATTTCTGCAAAATCAGCAACTTTTTTTAACAAATAAATTGCTTTCTCAGTATATTTGAACCTTGTGATTACGTATTTTTATCATTTTTGCTTACAAAAACTCTTTTATTGGAAGCACATGAATACCAACACCAACAAGCACAGCCAATAATTTTGCTATACTTAATTTTCTTTTAGGTTTATTAAAAACACTTTTGTATATTTGCATTTAGTATATTGAACAATTTAATAGATTTCTTCCACAAGCTCATCAAACATTTTTTCAGCTTTAATAGATAATTCTTAACCTCTGTGGCAAAAATTTGCTAATAATTTTAGTAAGCGAAAAAATTCTCCTTCGAAGAGTGTGCAGAAAACTCAAATACATACATACACAAAAATAGACATCATGTAAAATGTCACAATAATGAATGAAGGAAAAATACAGCGTTGCTTTAAAAATATTAAGAGCCTAGCCACATAACAAAAATATTTTTTTACTAGAAAAAAAAACCTTATTCTTCAAAGTCGTCCTTTTGATTAAAAACTAAATTCATTAGTTTGAACAATTATGTCGCAATTTATTTGACAATATATGTTTCTGCTGCCCACACGTGAACTTATTGTGTTGGAAGCAGAAGTTGACAGATGAAAACATAATTATTTCCAAGTTTATTGCTCGTGGAGACCCCCAGTAATGAATAAATATTGAAATGGTTAGAGAACCAAACGAAAACTCAATTTAATAATAGTAAAGAGAGGATTCCGAGAGTTCCAGCTTCATATAAGATGGCTTTACAATCTTTGTTTTCGGCCAAGTAAATCTCCCATACCTTGTTGTTATAACAAGGGGGCTCGGAGGAACCTCAAACCAGAAAGAAGAAAAATTGTACATTATTAATTTAAAAACGTTGCTTTCCTAATTTAAAAACCTCAATTTTTAATTTAATTTTAATTTTTGCCGATCTTATACCGATACCGACACTCAAAAAGAAATATCGTCGATACCGATACGCATATTAAAATTGGTTTCAAGTCTAGATTAACAAAACTCAAGCAGGACAATTTTTTTATTATACAAAATTACAGTGTAAGATATTATTAATATTTAAAATTGAATTAACCCAGTACAAAAAATTGGAATTAATTTTTAAGGAACTACATTGTCAATGCTTCAAAAGTATCTATATTAAAAATATGCAGATAGTTAGTAGAAAAGCAAGTAAAAGTTTATTTAGATTATATAAAAATTTGTAATTCCTTTATAATTTAAAAAAATACTCGAATTGCTTTTAAAAAAATCGATTTTTTAAAGGACATTTATCAACTAATATTCTTCTAACTAACTTAATAGCTTAATTGTAAAAATTCAAAAAAAAAGTTTATATTTATTCACTTAAATTTACATGAAAACACAGTTTTGCATTTAAATTCGCATAAAAAGAAACAAGTTGCGAAAATGGGAAATTTTTCATCCTTTTTCCTTGAGGAAAAGTCATTATAGAACACCGAAAAATAAATTTTTTCTAACATCGCTTTCAATTCGGTGATTGCTAATCGAAAAGGAGAGATTCTTGCAATGACAAAGATATGTAAAATTAATTAGAAATGATCTAAATCTGCAATACTTCCGGATCGCGGATTCTACATTTTCATGACTTCTTTGGAGTGGCTTTTTTTTCTGTGAATAAGATTTAAAAAACAACAAATTGAATTCGAATTCATGGTAAAATTAGCAAAAAATAAATTATGTTTTTTACAAAATAATAGCGTGAAATATTATTAATATTTGAAATCGATATTAATAAGATTAAAAAACGAATTGAATTTAATTCACAATAAAATTAACAAAAATACGATTATTAAAAATAAACTCTGAAAATATGTAAAACGTATCGTCGTATCGACAGTAAAATATCCCCGATACCGATGTATCGGAAAATCTGAACTATCCTCGATATATCGGTACCGGTATCGGTTACATCCCTAGTTTAAATATGGTCAACTTCAAATCAAGCTTGTTTATCAAGTAGCAACATACATTTTTAACCGACTTCAAAAAAGAAGAAAGGTTATCCATTAGTCACGCATTTTTTTAAGAATGTTCCCTCAAAACTACGCCGTTGATGAACTGATTTTTTGATTTTTTATTTATTTAAAAGAACGACGTGCTTTCAGATTGGTCCCGCTGAAAAATGGTCAGGGTCACGCCCATACGTTTCCTATGAAACTTTGCACACACATTAAGCTTCTTTGAATGCTACTAGGGATGGGCAAGTGAAAAAATATATCGGTATATTTTTAAATATCGATCGGCATCGATATATATCGAATAAAAATATCGATATATCGAAATATCGATATTTTTCAACAATGATAATTCATACGTAGTCCCCAATTTTTTTAAATAAAACAAAAAAGTACCTTTCTTATAAATAATTAAGCTGGAAAGAGTTAATTTTCAAGATCCTTACTGTTCCACCAACATTGCATGGAACATACACCAACAAAATTACACTCAAAGAATGATAATTTTTCGAATAGAGAAAATATTATAAATAATACAAAAGATTTTGTTAGTAATATTCTATTTGATGAAGACTGTGCGGAAATGTTTTTAAAAATTGCACGAAAAACAAAACCAAAGCTAAAAAATATCGAATTTGATACTGTCGATATATTTGAAAAAAATATCGATATATCGAAATTTAAAATATCGACGATATATTTTTAAGAAAATATCGATATATCGATATTTTTGGCCCATTCCTAAATACTACATCATGATTAAAAGAGTGGGCCGTCCACGCCCATGTAGTGTAAATATTATTTTCCAAAAACTTCTAATGAGCCGATTCTATGAAAATTTGCATACACATTTAGTAATCGTTACAATACAACATTATCGGGTATGTTCTGTATTTCATGTGGAATCAGAATGTGCGGAATTATCAAAGCATTGTTGCTATAAATTTTAATTTGCAACAACAATGCTTTGATTTCCGCACATTTTAATTCCACATGAAATACAGAACATACCCGTATGATTAAAAAAGTGGGTAGTGCCACACCCATGAAAAGTAAACATTAATTTCAACCACTTCTACTTAACCGATTCTTATGCAACTTCGGAAAATCATGGGCAGTGCCACGCCCATAATTTTGGTCGGTTTTTTTTTGAAAGATTAAAAAATCTAGAATGAACATTTTTAAAATAAAATTAAACAAACTTAGTTCGATTTCATCATGGCTTTATTTTAAAAATAAGAGAAGATAAATTTAAAAAATTTTTCAAATTTGTTTTAGGTTTAATATAAATTTCACTTCAGCGAAGTGATTTACACAATAAGGGCCTAAATTAAAATATTTCAACAAAAAAATTCATCTAATATGTAAGTATGTATGTACATTAGGTTGTGTCAATTGTTTTTGTCTACAGGCATCTAGCAAAAACCAAATCTGCGCGAAAATCTTAGAAAATTACCCTAAGAAACTATGGGTCTAAAATCAAAACCTTGCTCCCGCCGAGAGACATCAAAATTCAAGTTTTTCATTGGGCAAAAACATTTATAACCAAACAATATAAGTAAAATCTAAAGCCTACCCCTTCCGATTTTGATAAAATTTTGTACGAATGATGCCTATGGCATAACTACCACTAATGCAGAAACTTACACATTCTGATTCGCGAAATATAGCGACTTGAGTACATCTTTTTTTAATTTTCTCATTTTAAAGTCGCTATACTTCGCGAACCAGAATGAGTAAAGTTTCTGCATTAGTGGTAGTTATGCCAGAGGCATCATTCGTACAATTTGCGCGTATGTCAAAAATGTTAGATAGGGAGTTTTGTATTTTCTGTGACGAAACGTATGTTAAATTGCCATCTCTAGATTAGTTTTCAGAGTTGTAATATTTAATGTTAAAATCTCATAGCTTACATATCGTTACCTGAAACGCAAACGCCCTAACATTTTCATCATTTTGAAGGAGAAGCAATAAATCTGCTAAATTATTTAGTTGGTCAGTTCTTTTTCCTTTTAGATTTGTTTAATATTATCGCTATTTTTGTTCGGGTAAGTCTAATTTTTTTTATATATAGTAGCTATGTATGTTGGTGAAAGAAATCGGAATTTACTAAAAAAAACCGATTAGAATTAATCTTAGATAGTACTTTTTGCGTTTCAGTTAACGACATATTTTAGCAATAACAAAATTAGCGTTTCGCTAGATTTGCTACTTGCAAATATTTTACTAAAAAAATCTAAAACCTGTACAAATTTAAGCAAATTGTTTTGGGAATTATTGAATTATAGCAAATATCTTTAATGAAATATATAAATTATTTATCTAAAATATTATAAAAAAAGTAAAAAATAATATAACCATAAAGAAAATAATATAAATAAGATACGGCGAAGACTATAAAATTCCTAAAACAATTTCTTTTGGCGTCTTCTAGTAGCAATTGGTGTAGGTGTTGTAGAGCAAGTTAAAGGAGGTTCATTTGGTTTATCATCACTATCAAGC